>BJKM01001357.1:0-51682 GCA_015082035.1 Chaenogobius annularis | reverse complement strand
AATATTTTCCAACCAAAAGGAGTTGGAAAAGAACAGGCTTGTTTTATTTGGTTATTTGAGGTGCAGTAGACCCTTGCAAAATCAGTGTTCTCAATTTAATGATGCCAATATATTTATGAAGTAATAATTTCCCAAATATAAAATAAAAAAGGTGAGGTCAAAGTATTTACAACCAAGAGAAGTAGTCGAAGGCGCACTACTTTTCTGGTGGAGGATCTGCCACTTGCTCGACACATTGGTGATGGTATTGTGTTAGGGACTAAGCAGTAAGGCAAAAAGACAAAGGCTTAAATGTCAAAAAAGGTTATTGACAAAAAGGCAAAAGATGTCAACAGAACTTAACTTTAAAAACTGAATGTCAAAAAGGATAATAACTTTGAAACTCACCTGCCCAAATGAGACATAAGGAAATGTATCCAGGCTAAGACACATGGGGGGAATCTGTATTAAACCAAGGGGCAAACCATTGGGCAAACAAAGCCCCTACACCTTGGCCATCTCTCTGAGGTAGTCCGGTCCGTGGCTCCCTAGCTGTGGAGCATTCAAAGCAGTAACATCTCCACGGAGGTAGACCCCCACAACAAAAGTCACATAAACACGGGGTGACCATTATGCATTAGCAAAAGGTAAAACATTAATTTTGTGTTACAGGCCTCATATAAACAGCAGTATTCTCTTCTCTGGGCTGCGTTAAATACCATGGCCAGTGATAAAAACCCCCTCCAGAGCAGAGCCAATTATCACAGCGATGTGTCTGTGTATTCCCAGAAAAGGAACATGGTGGGCTTCCTCTACTGGAGAGTGCACATTGTCACAGCAGCAGCACTGGCCTGGGCATGTGTGCTGTTGAAAGCCCCAAAGTGGAGAGCAGCCTAACAGAATGCAGAGAGTATAATGCATTATTATTGTAGCCGCCGCATTGAGCCATTACAATTGAAAATGATGCAGTTCTGCTTGGACATCTCTGCTCGCGATCTCTCTGAACGGAGCCTGCCAATAGCTCACTGTATATTTGGAACACTATACAGTAATGGCAGTCATTCTATTCACAGACTTAATTGATTCAGTCGGGCTATTTCTTTGACAGACAAACTTTATTGCGCCACAAAGGAAATTACATGTACACAGTAGCTCACAGACTGCCATATATTAACCAGATAAAGAAGCGGTAACAATAAACATTAATAATTATAATAATTAAAGTAGCAAAAATAGAATGGGGTTTCAAATAAAATAAACAAATGGAATGTACATGTAGATTAAAATTAAATGATACTGGAACCACTGGTTTATTACAATGTTAATTATTTACAAAGCCAAGGAGCATTAAGCAGTCATTAATGAGTTATAGCCTGTCACATGTTCTATGGAGGACACTGGCTTTACAAGGTCAACATTTTGAGGCAGTGATGCAGGTTTTGCTTCTGTAACTAAGATTTACTCCTGATTTAGTATTATTTTCCTTTTAAATCTCAATGCAAACAAGGGTTATAAAAGTTATGTATGGGTTTCGGCTTCCTGTTATAGGTGAATGTAACAAACCGTCCGTTTGTCACAAGTGAAGTGACATGGACTTTGGATAGCACCCAGCACTTTTCAACATAATTTGCACATTAGAAAAAGCACATTGCACAGAATTGGTTTCAAAGTATTTATTGATTGTTCCTTTTTCCACTTTTAGATCCAGGGCACAGGGCACTTTAATTGGCAGCTGCTGGTCCCAGGAGTAAAAGGAAATGATTGATTTACCAATTACGATAAATTATGCAATATTGATAGTGCAATATCTGTTAAAGAATGTGTTTAAATGTTGATGTTTATGTTAGTGTATTTTGTAAGCGATTTAAGCCTGCTCCTTCCCTCCTGTTCATCATTGGAGTGTTTAGGAGTATTTTACACAGGCCAATTATAATATGCCATCCTTGTTTTAGCCACTGTAGTTGGTCCCAGTTAGTGCTACCACTTTCAAACAGTCTGTGCTCTGCTGCTGGAGAAGAAGAAGCTATACCTCCAGACCTCCACTGCACCTTGCACTTTCTACATATGCCTGAAGGAAGACAAACTAAAACTTTGGACCAAATGCTATGGCTTCATCTGAGGTTTAAACCTTTTTAGCTCTCCAAACTGCTCATGGCTATCACAATGTATCACAATGACATTTTGAGGACTTTTCTTTTGAGGACTTAAATGGTCAATAGCTATGGCGAAGGGTCCCAATTCCCCATCGTTCTGAAACACATGGATAGTGGTAGTAGAAGTAGACGTAGAAATCAACAGCAGTAGCGTTAGTAGCATCTTACAGACACATTTCGAGCCTTATTTTAGTCTCCGCAGGGTACTTTATTACACATACAAACATGCCACACTTAATATGGCAGTTGGCTCAGTGATTTTTGACAAAATGCCTGATCAGTATTCATGGTGGAGGGTTTCCTCACGGCTTTGCAATGTCCCCAATGAGAGCGTTCCCTCTTCTGCATCGCTGCTTAGAAATCACTTATCCCTATTAACACTGATCAAGACACCTTACAACAATAACAGGAATATCAATGTGTTTCTGACCAACTGTGACCCGCAATTAACCTGCCTTTTCATGTTAGATCATCTTTGTTTAGATATTGAAGAGGGCTGGGTATCTATGTGATACTATGGTATAGATTTATAATTATATGGTATAGATTTTTTGCTGAAGGCAAAGTGGGTGAAGTGTCTTGCCACGGACACAATGACAGTATTTGATAGCACCTTCAGGTTGGTGGGCGATTCCTGTAACCACTGAGACACTGCTGGGCTAGCAGCTTATAAATGTTTATGACTAATTTTCTGTAAATCAAAGAAAGAAGAGCATTTCACCAGGGGGACTCTATTTCACAAATACTTCTGCTTGATGACATTTTGGAGATAATTCAACAAAAAACTGTGTACTCAAGAACCTCTATTCATCAGTCACAGAGGTGGGAGTGGCAGGAAAAGTAGAACGTATAATAAGTAGCTGTATATTTAAATGGCAACAGCTTTATAATGTTGGCCGTCAGCTCTTTCCCTTAATGTTATATTTTGTTTATTTTTCTGTGTGGATGGTTAAAATAATCCTGTCTCCTAAAATGGCTGTGTGAGACCTTTTCTGTGATTGGAGCCCTGCTCTACAGCCCTGCTCCTGGTTGGCTGCTGCTTCTGTGCAACAGTCCAAATATTGTCCAAACACCTGTTCAGGCTGCAGGCCATTTAAGCTGTGTCTCATTCAGTTGTCATTTTGGTAATGTGTCAGGCTTTTGTGTGCGTTTGAGACACACGAAGTTTGTGTGTTTTTCTTATGTCTCTCTATTTAGTTTTCACTCAATTCTGTTTAAGTTTACTCATATTTGATTTATCTCTTTGTTTTATCCTTGTCATTTGGTTTTCTTTGGATTAGGTTCCCATTTAGTGAAAATACTTTGTTATTTTGTGTCTGATTCTGTTTGTTGCTGCTTTGTATTTGACAAAAAACAAACCATTTGAATATGCACCTCATTGGGAAGAGGCCAAGCATCACCTTCAAACTGCATAATCGTGCACTGGCACACAATTCATTAAAAAACTATAAAGTTGATCATTCAAAAGAAAATAAATGTACATCTACATAAATTAGAGATAATACATGTTGTGAGTGTGTCCCGACACATGTTAACCTAGTTAACCTATAATTTTCAAAAATGAACATTTTGATGGTGACTCAATTTACCTTAAAGTCTTTTAAGGTTAGGGTTTAGGACATATTTTGCTGGTTCTAATTGGCCAAAATATATTTATTGTGAATATATGGACATTTATTAACATCATATTTCACATGCATGACTAATTGTTGGAAAATAATGCAATACAATATAGCCAGAGTGAAGCACAATGATCATAGTCATATAAAGCGGTTTTGTTGTCATATATTTGAGATTCTGCTTCTTTCATAATTTTTATGGCCATAATCATTATTTAAACAGTTGTCCACACAATTAAAAACATGATTTTTAGTAAAAAATATGAGGTGTACAATGATTTTCCCAATATCTTTGGCTGTAGGCAGCACCCTGCACAATGTTCCAGATAGTTTCAGGGCTGCACACGACCTAAAGCTCTTCCTAAAGCTCTTGGTTTGATCTGTGTAATGTGCTGTGGAGGACACAGCACCAGAAGGATCTGCACTGCCCCATTCAAGGACAGCAGTGTAAATATTAAATAATCATGTATTATTTTCCATGTTTGTTGAATCAAAAACTATGGAAATATAAAAACCAACAAAAAACACTTTAATTTTCCAACAAATCTCTCTGAGAAACTTTTTGCTGAAGTGTGACTCATTTTACTTGAACACAGCTCTTCCCCAAAATGTTGGCCAGCTGACTTTTCAAATGCTGACAAAAATGATTCATCATAAAATATAGGTAATTGTCCTTAGTACCTATAATAACATAATGTAATGACAAGCTTTTCTTAAAATTATTGTCCCAGGTAAATGACCAAAAACAGGCTCAATTGATTTGATTTCCAACATTTAACTTCTACATTGTTTGTTAGGCCCTAACTAAAACTATTGAGCGATGTTCAACCCGCCTAACACCTGTAGTTGCAGAGATAGTCTTCAACCAGATACAATCACAAAGGTATAGGTTGAAAAGGCTTCTTGTTTATAACATGCTGCAAGTAATATGATATAGTGTAGGTTATAACAAATATAAATAAATATACCTTCCAGATCAATCACTGAAAAAATAAATACAACATTTTGCCTATACTGAAATTTACTCCAGAAGTGCATCTTAAATAAGTGTTAATGACTAACACTTTAATTATTCACCGCACAAATAACAGTTAATCATTTGAGCAGTAAATAATTTATGTCACCAGCAATTAAGAACCCCAAACGATTCGTCCTCAGCTAAAGCTCTGGAAAATTTGAGCTCTCATTAAAAACTTCCCCTCATTTGGAAAGCTAATGGTAATGCCGAACACTGGCGCCACCTGCTGGTCAAACTAAGTATGATACCAGATGGTTTTAATGGCGTCTAAATGATAGCAATAAGTAAAAGTAAAAATTGAGCTGGGGACGGTCCGAATTATATGGTGGAATTTGGTGTTTCACTTACTGGGCCTATTCACTACAACCACAACCACAACAACAACCACCACCACCACCACCACCACCACCACCCAACAACAACAACATATAAGCAAAAGGTTTGACATCTCTGTTAGAATTATTATATTAAAAAAAAATATATATAAAAATATTTGTTCACAAGTTTCAGAAAGTGGTGCCATTATTCAACCCAGAAGATCTGAGTGTTGTCATTTGAAATTACTTCAAACTATAAAGTACCGTATTTTGCGGGCTATAGCGCTACTTTTGTCAGATGTTTTGAGCCATGCGGCTTATTTAGAGGCTGCGGCTTTTCTGTGGTTTTTTTCTTTCACGCTAGGGGCGAACTAACCGGAATTGGAATCAAACTACAGAAAAGTTAAGCAAAGAAGCAGATGTTGCTTTTTTATTCAGCTAGCAAATAGAACACGGACGACAAATTACCAACTATAAATTATTTTCAAATTCTTGCCGCATCATTATGGAACCAAACGAAGAAGTTCGTACGAAGCAAGTTTTAAGCTGAAGGCATCGATCTTGCTAGGAAACCGCGCGGCTGCACGCAAGCTTAACATCAATGAATGTACGGTGAGACGCTGGAGGGGACAGCGGGACGAGCTCATGCGATGCCAAAAGTCAAGGAAAGAGTTTCTGCGGCCTATACAAAAGGTGCGGCCTATGTATTGTTTTATTATCGTTTTTTTAAAAATAGAGCAAATGCGGCTTATATAGGGGAGCGGCTAAAAGTCCGGAAAATACGGTAATAATATTAATATGGCATTTTGCAGTTTCTAACAAATAATGATAAAGTTCAATAAATGCAGTTACTCAGCCTTGATCAAACTTACCATAGGGCTTAAGCTGGATATATAAAACATGCACATAAAAAGCAACGCAGGTAAATTGACTTGTGCATTTTATTATTGTTCTACAGTAGTGACCTCAGCAGGGAAGGGTCCAGTTAAATTACACATTTTATCCCTTTTTGAAGTAGTACAAACATGTGAAGAAATCTATTCACAAAGTGTCAACTACCAGCATCATTATTATTTGAAATTTTCCAGCTATTCAAGTTACAGTAACAGTCATTCCAGCATTGGATTAGAAAATAAAATAAAAATAAAATTAATCACAGAAAACTATAAAAAAGAATAAAGAATACATGTTGATTGCCTGAGTAATTCAACACTGACAGCAAATGACACATGTTGGGAACATGAGACAAATACAACATTTAAAACATAAATAATACAGCAGAAATGATGAAAGACAAATACTGCTTATTGTACAAACAGTAAAACATGCTCTAGCAGAGACAGACGACCACGGGCGTGAGAATGACACCTATATAGTATATATCAGTGCTGTAGTATTTAAGAAAAAATAAAGTCAATCAAGTTTCTGTAGTGAAAGTCTGTTTTTACACAATTCAGATCACAAATTCAGTACCATCGCTCAACCATTGATATGCTCATCAGTAGTAGTTTTTACTAAATTATACAGCAAGCTGCCAAAATACAGAAACATTCTCAATTTAAGTGGACGTAAAAACAAAAATAAAAAACATCTTTGATGGACAATAAAATGTTTTACGATTAAACAATGCCTCAATTGTAAGTAAATGTTTAATACAGCAGTGACGTGCGTTGAAGATGCACCCGTTTGAACTCGGCTTAGAGACACTTAGTCATGGGGTTTGTCCATGTGGCATAAAAACAATGTATCAATGAACAGTTTTCATATCAAAGAAATGTTTTTAAGAAAAAGAAATAGTACATATTATTACAATTTAACAGCATTGTTTGCTGCTTCTATGGTTAAGACATTACATTGTCCGATCAAAACTGAGAAATGTATTCATATTAGCTGCAAATAACTTTTAAAGGGAAAGTGGACCTCTAAGTGGTTCATTATTTTTCAAGTTTCCTAGCTATATACAAGTAGATTATAGATTTGAGTCGATTGGTTTAAATGGTATAATTCCTGCTAATAATATCTCTTTAGAGCCATTTGACTGAATGAGAATGGTGAGCGGTTTACTCACCGTCAAATTTCTGCCATGAGCGTAACAGTAAATATCTCCAGCAGAAGCCCTTGACTATGCTCTGAAACTCCAGCTCCTCTGAAAGGGCTGGAAAGATTTTTTGAAGTTGAAGAGCATAAGATGCGGTTTAAGCCGCGGGGCTTTCTCAGGTATAACAGCAGCTTTGCTCTCCTGGGTGGGAAATCGATTTTGGTAGATCTCCGGATAAGACTTCTGGAACTGTCAGAAGAGAAAACACATTTGAATGAAACAAGACTTTGAAGAGCTTTTGAGCCAGATTCAACTCAGTCAGCTGTGAACTTCTGTATAAAGTCTCTGTAAAGAGGATTTACTGTACATTGTGTAGAAATCACTTTTTATTACACATGTTTTGAATTAAAAAAGTGACAATATTTTACATTTATGCTGCTCTACTAAACCTTACATTCAATTCACTTATGTATTGGTTTCAAAAGCTCTTGTGCATTTTTGTTACTTCATCAATATTTTGAGGTTTAATTATCAATTCAATTATCAAAACCAATAACCATTCATTGCACTGTTCACTTTTTGCACTATTCTGACCATCTGTAAATTGTGTATACTCAGACCAACCTATTTTAATTTTATTAGTACATTTTTAGTTTTATGCAAACCCTATTTGATTTATTTTGCTATTATTATTTATTGTTGTATGTTGCACCTTATGGCCAAAGCAAGTTCATAGTTTGTGAATTTTGTTCACTGACAATGGCAATAAACCCTTTCCTGATTCTGAAGTACTAAACACTTTTCTTCACTTCAAGTGCCTCACCTGTTTGAGCCGCTTCCTCTTGTCCCGCAACGGCAGCTCCTTGTCCGCGATGAGCCCCTCCAGCAGCTCTTGAAGGGGAGTCTGTGTGCCAATCACCTTCGGTTCCTCGGCCTCCACTCTTCTGATCTGTTTATAAAAAGCTGGAGAGGCACTGAAGTCTGAGTCAGTGCCAGCGTATTTGATCTGCAGAAACACAAGGGCACAATCAGATCAATGGATTACTTTAAAACTTGCTCTAAAAGCAGCTGTAAAATGTGACACACAACTGACGCTCCTCCTGGCCGATGCATTGATTAGTTGCACGTTATTATAGAGGATAAACAGCACCTTGTGAACATCCATGAAAAGGACCTTGTGAAAAGTTTTTGATTCTTGTGTGGTCTATGTAATTCCACCGAAAATAAGTATTCACAGTTCTGTGAGGCCAAGAGAAAAACTAGATTAGGGGGCTGATTTTAGAAATAGCTCTAGCCAGTGAGCCAAACAAAACTCACAATCAAAAATAATGTACAAAAACTACTGATTCTTTTGGTGAGTGACGACGGTGTATCCAGTGTGTACCTTAAAATGACACAGCAGTAAACGTCAATTTAGTATGAAAAAAATGATCTATAATGACCCGATTTTGTACAAATCACTCGTCTGTTTTGCCATTTTCTGATGTCCTGTGGATAACTAAAGTCAATCCTATACAGTCACCATTAGTCCTTACAGCAAACTGGAAAACAAATAAGAAAAAGCTCCAGTTTTATCAGCCCGCCAGGCAAGAGATATTTTCTATTTCAGCACCCAACTGCTGCCAGCAGGCTCCACAAAAACAGGCAGTGTTATGTTATGGTTGTATTGTTTTTTTACATTTGAATGACAAAATATACTGAAGTATTATTCAACAGTATTTCCCCACCTGGTTCTCCTTTTATGTTTGTTATTGTATCAGCTCAGTGTCAAGCATCTCACTTTCCTGCAGTCACTTTGAACATGTTCACTCATGACAACAAGCCGGCCTTGTATTACCAATTATTGTATGTATTATCCAGTACAATGGTTATACACATTACAAATTCAGCTCTGAACCCTTTTTATATTTTATTTCCTGTAAGTAAGAAGTAAAGTGATGCCAATGTATTCACCATGTGCAGGCTTTCTGGTTTGATCAACTTGAATATATATTGATTTCTACTCGAGTCATTCTTTACACATTGAAGTTGATTTTGTTTGTATTCAATTATCACAACTGAATGAAACGATAAAGCAAGTTGCCTCTCTAATAGTATGGAGTAGGAGCCATTTTGGTTATTGTTCCTCCTGCTTGTGTGTGACACAGTAGCTTTTGGTTCCGTTCACAGTATAAGGCGTTACCTTGTGCTGCTAACTGGAGGACTATTCTTGACCATGTAACTGTGGTGACCTTGTAAAGTGGACTTGTGGGGATGAATACTTAAGTTTGAAGCAGTCCATTTGGAACAGGGATGTCAAGATATCAAATTTTAGAGTTGCGATTATTTTGAGAAGAAACACCACAATATAACGAATATTGACACAAAACAAAAGTGAAATGCTTTATTTTCTTCCATTCTAATACGTTACCCCACATAAAAAGCACACTATATTTAAGTTTTTTGAGTGCTGATTGAATACTTAATTTTGCTTCTAAAATAAAGTAATGATAATTAGGTTTTAGTCCTTTATTGTGACCTGAATAATCACAATTATCGATAAACTAAATAATGTAGACGACCCTAACAGCCACCACAAATCAGATTTGGATAACTTTCCGAAACCTGCAGTCTTTCTGTTGCTTAAATTCACTTAAAACACTCACTTAAAATATTGACAAAAATGATCCGACCTCTTAATACGTTTCATAATTATCCTGCGTCTGTTGCTGCGGTGACGCCTGCACAAAAACATCAATCCTTTCACGTGCGTGTGTGTGTGTGGTAGTAATTTGAACAACCTGCACTCTGCGTAGGTGGGATAGGTGCTCCTCAACCTGAGAGCGCAGTTTGGGTGGCACTTGAAAAATGGTGTTGTAGCGCTCCATCATGAAGATCACCAGTTTAGTGGACAGCAGTTCATCCAGGTCCATCTCGTCCACAGACCCCAGAACACACTGTGAGAACATCTGCACCATCTGTAAACACAACACAAACAATAAACGAGCACTCGGCTTTAATGATCTGCATTAAACTAATAGATAAATTGCAGTCACACAACACAGAGGTGAGTACAGCCACAGGAAATTGTTGACATAATGCTGTTAACAATTGTGTGAGAATGTGCTGTGCATTTGCTGAGTGTTTTGATTAAATCTTACAGTAATGTCTAATCTAAAACAATATTGATGTTAATGCCTCTACAAAAGGTACTTTAAACTTAGTATTAGCTTTAAAACTGGCTTCACTTTCAATTAAAGGCAAGGTGTAATCATTTTAATGGGACAAAAATATAGATACACTTTAAACCAAAGCCCAAAGCTGTGTTAAAACAGTAAAACTAAAAGGCAATACATTCAAGCAATTCAAGGCATTATGCTGAGTGTGACTCTAATTATTGTTAGTTACAAAAGCACTTTCAAGTCAGCTCCATTAACTTTGAGTGTCGCACTGTGTATTTGTGCAATGACACAACAATCTATTTAACTAAAAACAATAATAGAAAACTGTACATTATTATTCAAGTTGTAATTATGCTAAATAAATCAAACTTGCTTTTCAAAACTTAACCATCAAAAGCAAAAGCTGTTTATACCGTGTCTTCGCTATTTGATATTGAATGTTTGATGTTGTTGTGCTGTTGTGGCAAATGTTTGCACTAAGTTTAAGACAAATTTCCCTCAGGGACAATACAGTTTATTCTATTTCATTCAATTCTAAGTGGTGTGTGTACCAGAGTGCGAGTGGGAATAGTGTAATTTAGTGGAGGCAGCAGTTGATTCTGGGATGCGCGAGCCATGAGCCGCAGCAAGAGCTGGAGCCGTCTGCGGTTTGGAGGAGGCAGTAACAGACAGCTGATCTGAAGAGCCTCAGTGGCAATGTCCTGATCACACAACAGACCTGCAAGACAATCAAGGAAACTGGGTTTGGGAGGTGAATACATACACTAATCAGGCATACAACTTCTTATAAGGAAGAGAGGTCTTGGCACCTTGATGTCAGTAAAAGTAATATTGTAGAAAAAGATTCAGTTGTAGTCATCTGGACAATGTTTTAGAAAACAGTGTTCAGATGAATACAACTTTTTCTGTAATCACTCCTGGACAAATGAGGGATTATACCGATTTTGTAACAACTAATATAATAGTGAGTTCCATTGGAAAAAAAATACATGCAGGGAGTAAAAATGGTTTAACAAGGGCTAGATTGTGACAACCCACAAGGGACTGCGGGGGTTGAAATCTGATCCGTGGTCTGAAACAGATATGCTACAGTAGATTAGTAGATATTATTGAAACATTTAAACAAAGTCTGAGGGTGTCAAACGTTATCTCCTCCCTTAGAGCAGGGCTAATGTAGCTCAGAGTAGTATACATTCTAGTGCCTTCAGATTGAAGATAACTTCTGGATGTGAGTCAAAAGGTCTCAATCTGAAAAACATTCACCTTTGAAACTTTATCTAGCAAGAATCACTACTGGACATCTAAGAGATTACACCGACTCAAAACATTTAAAAAGTAGTGTCACAAACAGTGTAGTTTAGTTTTCTTTAGACTAGAGCAAAAGATGTATGTGTAGAGTGGACCCTCAATCACCCAGGTAGGTTCTATAAAATAGAATTCTGTCAACTGGACAAAAGTTGTGGGAGTGAAGACATTTCGCCATTCATCCAAGTGGCTTTTTCAGTTCATCTGACAGAACGCTGATGAAGCTACTTAAACTCTTTGTCGAGCTGACAGAATTCTATCTTCTTTAGATCTAGAGCAAGAGGTTGAATAGAAAAGCAGGACTCACTCAGTATGTTGACAAAGACTTCATACAGATGAAACGTCAATAGGGCTGTTTAAGCCTTTGAAAATACTCTGCTACAGTTTTTAGAACATCCCTTTCAAAACCCGGGTACACCGGCTGTTTTGGTGTCATTGCCATTGGGCCCTAGAAAACAAGAAAATGTTTGTATCGTATGCAGTGAAACTGCAGCTCAAGTGAAGAAGTATAGTACATGCCAAAAGTGATGAAATGATGCTTACAATTGGCAAGACATTTCATCGCAGACACAACCCAATAAGGCATATCCTCTGCAAATATAAACAGAGAAAGGTTAGTTCAGAAATAAGAAAAGCACAGAACAGTTATTCAAATGGGAAACACATCACCTGCTTTGTTCTCCAACACAACTATGCCTGTCTTATTGACATTTGGTCACATTGTGCTCCTATATGTTTCCCATTCACATGCACTGGGTTTAAAAACACCTTCAAGTGTCTTCAGTCCCCCAGGACTCTCTTTGCTGTATTTTGAAGCTGTTCATTATTTAAAAATCCCCTTTAATGAAAAAGAAGACAAACTTTACATACTGTGCAATTGTCATGGTTTTCCAGATGTGGTCCACTTGCTTAGGTGTTACCTCTTTTCTTCTTATAAGCTTGCACTCATGTACATCTCCTATTGCAACACTGTGCCTCTTATTCCATAAATCAGAGGTCTGAAAAACAAGAAAATGTGCATTATTTTCACAAGTCATCAAAGTGAAACATATTTCATCCGTCTGCCTTGGCAAAAGTAAATGCATGAAAGCAGACAGTGGGAATGAGAGGAAATCATCTCACCAAGAGAGAGCAGGCTTTGACGGGACAGTATTTTTCTGTTGAGGCAAATTCTTCATAATCATCCAGCGAATGAGTCTGGGCAGGTCACTGCAGTCTCGCAACAGGGATCTGGTAGGAATCGATTTTCAGGGGAGACATGGCGGGGAACCTGGAGGACAAAAGATTCATTATAAAATCCCCTAATTGTGTCAAAATCTTTCAAATAGTGATGGTTGGTTTGATATGATTATTGAGATGTTGATCAGGTTGTGTTGGGCAAGTGATATACACGTTTTAGTCAGGCATGATTGGATGTTAACTATTTATAAAAAACTTTTTTGTTGTTGTCAGGAACATTTTGAAAAAGGTTTGTGATGTTTTGTGCAACAACCAAAACGACTTCACTACACAAAATGTTTCTTTACCAAAAAATATATATATAGTATTTTCATTTATTTAACCAGGAAAGTCCCGCTAAGATTTAGAATGTCTCTTTTCAGGCTAGTCCTGGCCCCGGAGAGGAGGAGCCTATTGTAAATGGTTTCAGTATTGATATATATAAAATGTGGCTGTACACGTCTTAGTTCAAGTATCACACAAAACATGAATGGACCACAAAATGAACCAGAAAAGAGCAGAAATGTCATGTTATTGTTAGACGACATTACACAGATGTTTCTGTCTTTTTTAATCGTTTTAATTACAGACGATATACTCCTACTAATTTTACTCCAAAACAACAATTGCAATATTATCAGTTTTTCGATCTATCTCCCACCTCTTTATATTTGATAGATTGATAAAAGTTATGGATGTGGTTGAAAATAAAAGAGCATCTGCCTTCTTGAACTACACTTGTCTCTTTAAAAGTGTACTTGTAGAGAACAGCATCACACTTATACCTGTAATAAGAGGCCACTGTCCTCGAAGTCCTCTGTGCCATGTCGCCCCTTCATATCTTCAATAACATGAGCCTTTAAGAACTTCTTGAGTAACTGCAGCGTCTGGTAGCGAGTCACCTCCGGTCCAAAATTGTAATTGCGGCGCAGAAGGTCGTGCAAGAAATCGACCGCCTCAGATCCCGTGAAACTATAATCATAGCAGCGGAAGTGTGCCCAGTGCCTTCTCAGCGGCATGCCACAACGGAAAAAGCTTAATGGTCTCATTCCACTGCAAGAAAGAGAGAGAAAATGGAACTATTGGGTTATGGATGAATAATCAGCCTTCATCTTTTACTTTGCCCTCAAATATTAATTCCCTGTACGGTCAGTCACCGGGGAATGATTAAGAAACATTTGTGTGCCTGCAGTCAACCATTAGAGGCAATTGTGTCTGGCATTAAAATGTGAACCTCGAAACAAGACAGGGCTGCCTGCCATAAAACCCATTCTATTACAGTTATTTCAGTGTAATGGGCTTTTAGACAGCAGTGATTTTAATATAACATAAATACTATGTCCCTGTTTTGTGTTGACTCACAATATTCTCAAAACAACGTAGAAAGAAATCAAACTTGACCTTTGTTTTAATTCAGGGAGTTTGATTATTATTGTGTAAAGTTAGATAGCTCACAGAAGCAGAGGCCTGTTAGTAATTACGATTTAACATTTATGCTTAATGACCCTACTCTGTATTATTAAGAATATAAGAAACTACACTTGTAAACAAGAAGCTTAAAGGAAAACACACCCATTTGTTGTCTAATGAGTTTCAAAGCGAAATATGAATGAACCTAACAACAATATAAAGCGAGCATGAGCCGACCACATCCACAGCTGAGCTCTTCTCTCTCTTGGTCAGTGTAATAAACATTCCGCTACTTGTTAGTGAATGGCTAAATCAAACTCACCAGTTTGGTGGCTCTGTATGGACCCGGGCCGATCACTTTACCCTCCATCGCGAAGCTAAAAGCTCTATTCCTTATTTCAGGAATACATCAAAGCCGCAGAAATGTAATTCTCCTGAGCTTTGGCACAGTGTAGAAAAGTGTACACAAGAAAACGTTTCCTCGCCTGCTGCCAACTTTGAATTTCCTGCGTCACTCCGTTTGGACGACGTGATTAGACGGGAGGATGGTCACGTGACTCCCCGGGGACGCGGCGTTACGGAAGAGATAAAAGCTGTCACCATAGAAACGTGACTGACTGACTGGATTGCAACAAACACCAGACAGGCCACTGCGCACTGCTCAGCTCTCATCCACTAGGACGTTTCGGACAGTTTTTTTTTCCTGAAATAGTGAAAATAAAAGAAACATAAGTTGCATAGTTCCATTGAGCCAATGTGCTCTTTTGGGAAAACATCTCGGAAACTGCACACAATGGTGTTCTGGATAGCTCGTTTTCCGTTGCAGTTCAGTCAGCAGGAAAAAAGAATGACAAGGAGAGGGTCGTTTTCAGCAAATAAAGGCAAGCTATACAACAAGCCTGCTTACAAATATTAAGAATGCACACAGTTTAGAGTATTGCAATCACTTACAATATTCTACTGACAGATTGCAGTAAAAGCATATCAAGCAAACATTGTGGGCAATTGTCCAGTCACCAGAGCAGAATATGTGTGCTTGCGTCAGGGGCTTTAACTTCCATGGGGCTCCCTCTGGGAATGAAAAAAATAAATCAAAATGGAGGCAGAGAGTGTAAGCTATGTGCACTATAATGCAGCAACCTGGGGCCGGTTAGAGATTGCAGGGGGTTCATAGAAAAAAGGTTGGGAACCACTCAAGGAAGCAATCTGACATGAAAACAGAAAACATGAGCTGATTCTCTTAATCAGCTGTGAGTATAGCACATTTGTAATAGAATTAACTCATTTACAAGTGCTCATAACAGAGCGAAAGAGAGCTGTCGAGTAACCTAGACCTAGACACACACTGTGTTCATCGTCTTTGGCCCCACAGAAACAGAGGGAAAGTGTCACCTCTCATCTCTCCCTCTAAAACCTACAAATCAAAGCCACATTAATGACATCGGCAGCTTTTTACAATCTAAAAAACATTTCCAAAATCAAAAGTAAAGTGTCTAAACTAGACTTGGAGAGACTCCGAGACTACTGTGATGGTCTGTTCATTGGCCTCTCCAAACGAGCTGTAAAACAGCTGCAGTACATCCAGAACGCTGCTGCTCGGTCCTAAGTAGAACCAGGAAGTACGATCACATTAGTCCTGTGCTCAGGTCTCTGCACTGGCTCCCTGTGGCTCAGAGAATAGACCTTAAAGCAGCTCTGCTTTATACAAGTCTCTCCATGGCCTAGCACCAAAGTACATCTCGGACATGTTAGTGCCATATGAACCATCTCGGACTCTGAGGACCTCAGGGACTGGCCTCCTGCTGGTGCCCAGAGTCTGGACTAAACATGGGGAATCAGTGTTTCAGTTTTATGCAGCTAAAATCTGGAACAGTCTTCCTGAGGATGTGAAACAAGCTCTACTCTGACAATGTTCAAATCTGGGCTAAAAACTATTAGTTTAGCTGTGCATATGACTGAAAGGATTTTATTTGCACTCTTCTCTTTTGTATTCATCTGTTTTGTGATTTTAATGCATTCTTTCCTGTTGTGTGAAGCACTTAGAATTGCCTTGTTCAGCCAACATTCAAGCTGCTGTAAACAGGCTGAATGTCCAATGAGACTCACAGGCGTTCACATGCTGAATTTCAAAAGCCTTAAACTGCAAGCCTAAGTGTTTCAAATACTGTTAAATAGCAGCAATAATAAGTGGCTGCAACTGACTAACTAACTATCTATCTATCTATCTATCTATCTACGAGTCCTCATTCACTACAACTTACAACTGGTTCTTAACTTTTAATATCTCCTTTAATCAACCTGTGAGTGGCCTTTGTAAGGGGTAAATGTGTCTGCTCTTAAACTGAGTGACAAACTGCTCTCATTTGAGGAGATCAGGCTTTATTCCTGTCTACAAACTGTGCAGTACTGACCTCTGTTGGACATAGTCTAGACCAATAGATCCATGGTCTAGACCCACAGTTATAATAAACCTAGGCCTAGTAATAGGCTCTTCTCACGAAAACAGCCTGCGAGTTCCGGTTGCCTTAAAAGTGTGGAGCTCCACTTCCTGCTCTTTTAATTCCTTCTGGAGAATTAGCAGTCTCGCTAAAATAAATAATTAATGAAACGAAGCGAGCGATCTCCACGACACTACACCACTGCACACATATCAGCAAAATCGTAGATGGCAGAATTGGCAGTGATTTTTATTGTCATGTGTTTTGTGTGTCTTCAGAGAGAAGGCGACAGGGCAAATTCCAGCCGTTCAAAAGACTCTTTGGGAAAAAGAAGAAGAGAGAGCCCAAAACTGGGTTTGATGGCGCTGAGCTTAAGTCTAGCTTTTCCACTGGGGAGGTGTGTAATGGAGTAGTGTCCGAGGATGAAGAGGCCAGTCAACATCTGAGGTAAGATCAGGATATAATCAGTTTAATAATAATGTAATAGTAGTAGTTTTAGAAGGGAATGAACTTACTGCAGGCTATTTTCCCCTGTAATAGCAGGATGTATCGATTGTACCGTAGTAAATTTTTCACTGTATTGTGAGCAAGTAGTGTCAAATAATGAGGAATTCAGTCAGCATCTGAGGTACATGTTGACATAATGCAGGTGTAAGTCTTGTCAAGTGGTGAAGGTAAGTCAAGAGGCATGACATTTGTCGTACCAATTCTTAACCACCAGTCTGTTGTCCCTGAGGGAAAATTATAAAATATTTCTAAATCATGACCTAATTTTAATTTCATGTTGTTCCTTTTCAGCCTCCCTTTGTTCTATTTTAGTGCTTTGCATCATTTAATAACAGCCCAGTGGTAAATGTTCCCTTTGTTGTCTTTCTTTTATTTCCTTCTTGCTATTTTTAAGCCTTTGATTATTTATGTTTAGCATCATTTCACAAGTGTATTCACATGTATCATAATGTATTTTGTTTAGATATAGACCCTTGTTAAACACTGCATTTTAGTTTATGTTTATCCAAACAATGAAACCAAGACTGATACAAGACTACTACAGCTTAAGAGTTTGGTTCAATCCACGACATGGGTTGCCACAGAGCTAAACTTGACTTCCATAAAGGCTGTTATTACCAAATCAGCTGAGCAAAGGGTGAGGCTCTGGTCAAATACAGATCATAAAAAGCCCTTTGACAGGTTTAATTTATGTCGTAAAAGTGCTGGTGTGCAGAGAGCTCATTCATTTCTTTTGTGGAGAATGATTGAGCGAGCCACACTGCAACATGTAAGTTCAGTCAGTGATAGACAATAATTATATTCTGTCAAATGATGCGATGTTTTAGGTTTTATTTTAAATGTATTTTTATTTCGTTTCAGGGAGGTGAACCCCATAGGAGCTCGAGCGCTCTCACACGACAGCATCTTTATCCCAGAAGAAACTACGTCCAAACAGGAGGACGGCGGAGCCGGAGAGCACACTATGTCCCAGGAAAACGTTTCGGATAAAGTCAGGAATCTGCAGGTTCGTCAATGGGAAAACTCATTCCACAGAAAGTCAGGCAGATGTCAGACATGTCAGGGCAATGTGCACAAAGAGGTAGGGCAGTGACAGAAAATGAGTTGACAGTGAGTATGACAACATTATTTCCAGTTATGCAAACTAGTTGTAGTAGTAGTAGTAAGTAGTAAGTAGTAGTAGTAGTAAGAATTTAACAGATGAAACAGTTAAATGGGTTGAAAGCATCAGACGTAACTATTTTGTTGTCTTATTGGCCTTTTGCCAGATTGATTATTGTGTCCATAAAATAATAACAACGAAATTAAGACGATCTTGACCTGTAACTTGGCCTATGACCTGTAATTCTCACCAAGATAACATTTGAAAGGTTGTTTAGTGGTCATTAGAAGCACACTCAATGTCAACTTAAAGTTGGTTAGCCCTTAACTCGGATGCAAGTGTTAAAAAATAATTATGAGATGCCTCTTATTCGTCATTTTAAGAGCAAAACAGTTGATGAAATAATTCGTCTGCAGACCCAATACACAAATATACCACGGCAAAGTGCAGCACATTTCTCAGAACAGATCAGTTTGATTCTCTTAAAGGCAACATAACATCAACATAAGTGAAGCTGAAGCTGAAGCATGGAGACTAAAACACATTTCACTGCCAAGAAGGCCACAAGTGTAGTCTAGTTGTCAGTCTAATAATAGTTTCAAAAGTTTTGAATAATTTAGAGTAGAAGTAGACTACACATGAGATTTGTTCACCTAAAATACCCCTGCTTAAAGAAAAATACATCTATTTAATAAAAACTTTCCTGGGGGACCCAGAGCCCTCTCGCATGTTGTTTATTTGTCCCAGACCCCCCCCCCCCCCCAACTCCTATACACAGAACTTTGTAGACACACATCTAAAAGTAATCTCTAAAGAAAAATCTAATTTAATTGATTGTAAATAACATGCATAAGTCAGTATTTAAAAGTGCTCTTTCATGTGGCATCATGACTAAGTAATTGTAAACCACTTTTAACTGAATCCAAAGCCTTTTTAATTCATATTATGCTAAACTCATGCTGCATAAACATCTCTTTCATGATTTGACAGAGGCAGATTGCATCGAGTATAAAGTTTGGACAGAAGCCCCCCTCTATGCGCAGAAGTGAAGGAGATGAGGGGAGTACAGATGACGAGGAGGTTCTCAGGAGTCCCATGAAGGTCCAAGCTCAAGTCCAAGCTCAAGTCCAAGCTCAAGTCCAAGGCTCAAGTCCAGGCTCAAGTCCAGGCTCAAGTCCAGGCTCAAGTCCAGGTCCGGTGGAAGCGGAACCACCCCAACCAGAGCCGAAAGTGAGTTAGCTGTAACAACTGTTGCAATCTTCTCTCCATAGAACATCTAAATGCTAAACAGATACGTAACATTGTAGGGATGTATCATATGAAAAAACATTTCTTTAATAGGTGATGCTATTATTGCAATATTTTATTATCCTCCTCAACTAAACAAACTATTATTATGCTATTGCTGATATTCAAGAACAATAATTTTTCCAGTTCATTGTACTATTGCATGCACATCTGAGCTTTGTTTATGTGTTAAATGTAAGTCTGATGTTTTGTTCAATGTCTTTTTTTTGTAGCTCCAGGCATCCCCACAAGCCATCCCACACAGTAGCCCCCCAGCAAAGTCTCCAAGATCCAAACGAGTTCTTCCACCGACTGGGACCATCGAGTCCATAAACCTGGACGCAGTTCCACAGAGCGGCCCTCATTTGGACAACACAGCAGCAAAGCATAAATTGTCTGTCAAACCCAAGAACCAGAGAGTGTCCCGCAAACACCGGCGTTTCACACAGGTGAGAAGTGATTGGGATGGGATTTGTTATGGTGATTTAACATGAGGGCTCAAAACGTTAAAAGAAGTATTGTAGTAACAGGACTCCATTGTGGTCGACCAAAAACACTCTTGAGATAGTATCTTAGTTTGATTAAAAAACATTGATTACGTTCACTTTTAATGGATATCTAATGTTGAATGATGGAGATTGGAATGTTTTTATGTCATTTTGTGAACTGTTCCTGGCAAAACAATCACATCTCCATGGATAAAAGAAGGCTTTGGACCATCCACCTGAAAAGTTACATAGAGCTCTTTTAACATTTATCCTGCAAATGGCAAACTGTACTGAACTTGCATGTTTGTAGTATTTCAGAAACACAACCTTTCTCTGATTGTAGTAGGCTTTATACTGAAAAGTGTAGGATATAGTTCTGTTCCTTTTGATACAAACCCTCTGACCATGTTGTAAGTGCATTTCTTTTGTCTAAAATGATTGTTTCTGACCCAGGACTTACAGGATGTCTCTATCCCGGGTGTGCTGGAGGAGGACTCTGAGGCTCCCTGCTTCTCTGCTGCGGACGCCCAGCGCAGAGCATCAGCCTCCGAGCCACTCCAGCCCTTCGAGAGCGTGAGGAGGAGACAACATGAGGAGGAAGTGAGGAAGAGGAGGGAGGAAGAGGAGAGGAGACGGTCAGAGGAAGAAAGGAAACAAGCCGAAGAGCAGAGGACTAGGGAGCTGGAGGAAGAACAGAGACGCAGAGAAGAGGAAGAGAGGCTTCATAGAGAGGCAGAGGAGCGGAGGGCGAGAGAAGAGCTGCTGCGGCGACAGAGGGAGGAAGATGAGCGGACACGAGCGGAGGAGGAGAGAAAGAAACGTGAGGAAGAGGAGAGAAGGAGGCGAGAAGAAGAGGAGGAGGAGGCGAGAAGGCAGCAGGAACTACTGGAGAAGCGACTGAGAGAGGAAGAGGCGGCTAGAAAAAGGAGGGAAGAAGAGGAGAGGAGGAGACGAGAGGAGCAGGAAACGAGGAAGAGGAAAGAGGAAGAGGACAAAAGGAAACAACAGGAGGAAGAGAGAGTGAGGAAAGAAAAGGAGGAGGAGCTGAGGTGGAAGGAAATGGAGGAGAGACAGAAGCCCTTCTCATTCAAGGTGTCGTCTGGAGAGAAGCAGATCCTGTTCCAAAAGGTAAAGGATCAAGTCTATTTGTGTGTGTCTATATAATAAATCATGTCAGGCTTTATTGTCAATGTGAATTAACCAAATTCACAAACGAAAAATGGGCTGTTTGATGCAAAGTAAAGATAATAAATATGCTTAGAATAACAAATATAATGACGCAATGACATAGCAAAGATATTACTAAATTGAGAAATAATTTTTCCCCTCTCAAGGTGAACTTGACGCCTGTAACACCTGGATCCACTCACCACCAGGGCGGCGCTGTGGCAGATCACAAAGAGAGCGCTAAGCCCTCTGAAGACACTTCAAACGTGTCGCCCTCCGCTTACATCCCGCACACAGCCATCTTAGTGACAGGGGCTCAGCTTTGTGGCCCCGCTGTGAACCTCGACCAGATCAAGGACACCGCATGCAAATCTCTCCTGGGTTTGGAGGAGAAGAAGACATCTGGGACCCCAACTAAAAACAAAACTTCACCGGACCGTAAATCTGGCAAGACCAAATCCCTCAGCGAAGCCTCCTTTTCCACTGACCAACCTGGTTCAGATGTCCTGGCAGAGTGGGCAAGCATTCGATCAAAGATTTTTAAAGGGGTTGAAGATGGAAGCTATCCCGATCCAGAAATGACAAAATCCCAACTGTCTCCAGAAGAGCAACCTGAATTTTCCCACACGCATCTCAGAAAAACTATGTCAGCCAGCGCCAAGTTCTCAATCACGCCTGCAAAAAAGAAATTTGGTGATTCAAACAGGAACTCTGAGGTTTTTGGTCCAGAAGATGTAAGTGAAACATCTTATGAACCTCCAGTTTCTCCAGCGCCCAAACCGAAAAGCAAAAGTGTCAGAATTGTGGAGAGGGCATCAGATGAATGCGTTTTTGCCAAAGACTTGCCATCGTTCCTTGTCCCTGGTGCTAAACCTGATTCAGAGATGTTAAAAAATAGGACGTACAGTGAGAGCTATGAAAGTAAGGAATTAGGAGATTTGAATCAGGACGGAGAAGATGCGCCATCTCCTTTTGGGATCAAGTTGAGGCGGACTAACTACTCTTTGCGTTTCCATAATGAACAATCAACAGAAAAGCGAAAGAAACGATACAGCGATGGGGATAACTTCGATGGCGTTCCTTCACCTCTTACGCCCATAGAGCCAGATTCAGACGTTTCCTCCGTTTTTTCGGAAAGACTAAGCCCCATGTCTCCTCAAAAGGATGCCGTGGTCAGCAAGTATATTCAATCCCCCAGGGCAAAACCGGCAAAGTCCCCTAGCCCCACTCCACTCGCCGAAAGTGAGAAAGTTATCTCGAAACCTCCAGTCTACAGGAGGCCAGCAACCTCTCCAAAACCATCCGGGTCAGTAGCAACTCCCCCTCCATCGCCTCTGCCTAAAGCGCACCACGGGATGCACAGTCCGAGGGAAGTGGTAGTAGAGTCAACAAGTCATGAACTGGTAGGCAGAGGAGAGGAGGCGCAGCGGAGCGGCCAAGGACACTCGCAAGGACACTCACCGGGAGAGGAGGAGCACAAGGAGAAAAAGTCCTTCTTTCCATCCATTAACATTCCCTGGAGAGAGAAGACGGACCGCAAAACAGAGCTCATCCGAAAAGGTCAGTGAATTAAGCCCCTTTGAGGGCAGCGCCAAGAAATTTGTAATAAAAGATGTACTCAAGCAAAAGGACTGTTACTTCAAAAATCAATGATCAAATCAAGTAAATGTAAAAAGTAGTTGTGAAAATAATTAGGCTTACTATTGGAAGGAAAAATGATAAAATATCTAACCCAAGCACTGAAGTATATTCATTTATAAGTGATTAACACGGAAAGCACAA
This sequence comes from Chaenogobius annularis, assembly GCA_015082035.1. Taxonomy (NCBI): domain Eukaryota; kingdom Metazoa; phylum Chordata; class Actinopteri; order Gobiiformes; family Gobiidae; genus Chaenogobius; species Chaenogobius annularis. Next base: position 28,693 of record BJKM01001357.1, on the reverse strand, counting down.
TAAATACATAACTAAAACTCTATTCTGAAACAATATAAGCACAAAGGTAATGTAACATTTGGGTGGGTAGTATTTTGCTCAATTTGTTTCTTTAGTATGAATAATATTCTACGTATCCAGTATTTTTCACATTTTTATTTGTGCAAGGTTTGACCTATGACCTCACTAATATTTACAGCGTAAATCATGAATGAGCTGAATAACAGTTGACCTTTAGGTAAATTGTTGTTTTACATGCACAGTTTGCGCTAGCAAGAACATTTGTTAAAGTAAACTAAATGCGACTAATAACATTCATATTAAATACATGGAGTGATAAAGGTATAATGTTTGGAATGATACATGAAAATACATGTTGTATTGGTACATTTCAAGACATTTTTTCATCAGAAACCTTCAACATGTGTTTTATTTCTCATTTTTTCCTGAACATTTCTGTGGTTTGCATTTGTTTTCTCCCACACTCCAAATGTTTACCCCAAATGATACTATTGTGGGAGGAATGAGGGAGTTGTTCTACTGCTGCTCACCAAATGTGCAAACAAAGGCCATGGTGCAGCAGGGCGGGTGGCGCTGAATCAAAGCGGAACCGCACAGATTAAAGAAGACTATGACATTGATTAAGCAATTTCATTCTTACCTACACAATAAAACATATTAAACCATTTATTATCAATGTCCACTGTTTACCACCATCTAATTCAACACTGGCTCCAGACCCAAGGGTTTCACTATTGGAAAAAAAACATACCATTACCATTCATATTTGTATTCATTTGAAAAATGTTGATGCAGATGTCAATTTTACCCGGAAGAAATAACACACCTTCTTAGACCTAGTTAAAATTGTTTGCTTGATGAGAGCACAATACCTATTGTTTAGCTTTGTGGGGATAGGACAGAAAATATCAAATATTTATATTTATGTTTACCACAACAGTCCGAAAGACAAAGCTCTCGATTTACCGGTCAATCTACGTTCCTCCCCTCACCTATGGTCATGAGCTTTGGGTAGTGACCGAAAGGACAAGATCGCGGATACAAGCGGTCGAAATGAGTTTCCTCCGCAGGGTGGCTGGGCACTCCCTTAGAGACAGGGTGAGGAGCTCAGTCACACGGGAGGAGCTCGGAGTAGAGCCGCTGCTCCTCCACGTCGAGAGGAGCCAGTTGAGGTGGCTCGGGCATCTGTTCCGGATGCCTCCTGGGTGCCCCCCTAGGGAGGTGTTTCGGGCATGACCCACCGGGAGGAGGCCCCGGGGAAGACCCAGGACATGCTGGAGGGACCATGTCTCTCGGCTGGCCTGGGAATGCCTCGGGATCCTCCCGGAGGAGTTGGAGGAAGTGTCTGGGGATAATGAAGTCTGGGAGTCCCTGCTTAGACTGCTGCCCCCACGACCCGGCCCCGGATAAAGCGGAAGAAGATGGATGGATGGATGTTTATGTTTTTCAAGCTAGTCAATGAAACTGAAATTCAATAAAAATGCATGTATAGTCAGCTAGTTTACTCCCAAGTAAAATAAAACAACATTGAATCAAATATTTTGTTAAAACAGGGATGAAATGGGTCAATAATCTTCAAATCAAGACATTGCAACAATGTACTGAATGTATTCATCTAAGCTTCATTTGAGTATATACACAATGACTTATCTTTGTTCCACAGATAAACCATCTCTTCAGAGCAGGCACTCTTTGGATAGTGCAAAGGTTCAGGAGAAGGAGGGCGCTCCCCTGTGGATTCATCTAGCACTGCAGAAACAGAAGGGCTTCAGGGAGCAGCAGCAGAACCGCGAGGACCGACGCAGCCAAAGAGAGGCCAAACTGGCTGAGAAACAGGCCAGGGATCGGGAAAGTGTATGTACAAGTTCATATTTGTACTGTCAAATGGATTTATGTTTAGAGTATGCTCTCAAACTGTGGTGAGGGTACTGTGTGTGGGAAGTCAGATTCTGGTGTTACTCAAGTTAAACTCCGCTTCTTAAAATGTTGGATAAATTGAGTTTTAGTTTTGAACTGGTTGATCAATCCTGGTTTTCGAGTCCTGGGTAATTCTTGAATCAATCTTGATCCAGTCCTCGTTTAGTCCTGGTTCCATCCAATTTTAGTCGCTTGGTCTTGGATAAGTCCTGGTTTAACTCTGTCTAACTCAATGCTTACATCTAATTTAATTCTGACCTGATATGGTCTTGTACTCTTCTCTTGCAAGATGTAGGTAAGATTCATTAAGCTTGGTTCAGTCCTAGTTCTGATTTGGTTTTGTAAATTATTTACTAACACAACATTTCTAGATAGTATTCATTTTCCAAATCAATAAATGTGCACTTCCTCTTGTTGCAGCTCACACTGCCGAGTCCCACAGAAAGCAGAGGAAGTGGCAGCACCAGTCCGAGCTCAAAGCCTCAGACCCCTGAAGAGCTCAAGAGACCGGATTCTCTTCTGGGACGGTTTGAGCGGCGAGAACAACTGAAGAAGGCCAACACTCTCCCCAGCTCTGTCACAGGTGAGGAAAACACCAAAAATATTAACCTTTTTTATATTCAATGTTCACATTTTATCCAAACATCATATTCCTCCTAAGCACATTAAGTTCTAGCTCATTATCTTTAATTGTGTCTTGATTGAATATCTGTGCTTACCAGTGCATTTCATCCATGTTTCTATGGTACTGGGCCGACCTGTCAGGAGCAGCGAGGATCCTTCTCTCTAGATCTTGAGCCCGGCTTGGTCAGGACTACTGTTGCTGGAGGATTTTACCTATAGTGCACGTTTAGGGATTTCTGGAATAAAACTAAATTCATATGCAAAACAACAGATCAGTATGAACTGTGTTAGTAGATTGTATACCTATGTAGATCTTTTTTGCCCGTTGTCTGGGTTTCATCAGTGCTTTGATGGTAAATGCTCTGCTTCATAAATGGTGTGCTGTGTGTTTCTTTGCAGTTGAGATTGCAGACTCTACACCTTCGCCTCCTGCTGTCAAGGATGTGGCAAAGCGCTTCCCCTCCAGTGACTCTGCGCAGGTGTCCACTGAGCCAGCCTGGCTGGCTCTGGCCAAGAGGAAGGCCAAAGCCTGGAGCGACTGTCCACAGATAATCAAATAGAGACACAGAATCCTCTGATATGGCTTAAATAGACTTTGGCTCAATAACATGTACAGATCGGAGAAAAATAAGAGACCAATGTGAGAAGAAGTTTATATCTTAAGGTGCAATATCTAAACTAAGCAATGAAAATATTCCTTTGCCACAGATGGGTGAGCAGAGAGCATTGTTTCTGCAAAATAATATTACTTAAGTTATAAGTACGTATACCACAGTCAATGAGAAATCCAATGATAACTGACATGCATTAATTTTGCATGATGTTCCAAGTAGTTCGGCAACAGCTAAAGCACTATTCTATATCACTGCGTTGTGGGCATCACCATAGTAATGGGTAAACAAATGCTCAACTGCTGTGAGTCTAGAATGGGTGAACTAGCTTCATGTAAAACAAAAATAACTAATATCAGACTCACAGGCTTTCAGTTTGTGGGACAACTCCTCGTTTTTTAATCCCTAAATATTTGACATTTTGTCTTGATTTTAGTTTGATATGGGCCTATTTTAGAACAGCTGATTATGTGTTCTAAGTACCTTGTAACTAGCTTGGGATTGTGTAAAACGTAGACGGAGGTGAGAGAATAGTGGTCTCTTATTTTTCCATAAAACTGTACCCCTAATCTCCTGCCCCATAACCTTATATCCACACTGGATGGTACCCTTATCTTGCTAACGTGCGCATCACCTAAAAATACAACGTACACTCTTATGTAGTATGTACTGCAGGCATGCGCACATCGCTTCATGTACAAAAGAAGAGAGAAAATATTTGCTAAATCTGCCACATTCAGGGTACTTTTCCAAGGAGCCAATCCCAAATGTGGCTGGCCAATGCAATAGCCAACTTTTGTATTTAGTAGCCAACTGCGTCACCATGGATGTAAATAGCTCACTTAACATAATCGGGACACTTCTGTATGAGAGGTGAATATATTACAGTGTTTATGAATGGTGTATTAAGGGCTACAGTAACAATAATCTGAAATGAGAAGTGTTATAAGCGTCTCTCCAGCTGCCCGCACCGGTGTTATTTATGTAAAGCAATGGATTTGTCTGTGTTTTAACACTACTCTATCTTATGAGCCTTTTCTCTTTTTTACTTAATGGAAAATAACTGTGTCCGTGATGACTGTGACAGTAACAATACGCAGATCAGCCATAACATTATGCCCAAAGACAAACCAGTGAACTGGCTAATTACACAGATGGGAAGTGTAGGCTGTAGCTTCAAACTACTAGAAAGTTTCTCCAGTTTGTTTCATTTGAGGCTAGAATGTAACAGGTAGATGGTTATAATGTTTTGGCTGATTGGTGATTTATAATGAGGTGGATGCACCTGAACACAGCACTGAAGACCACAAGTGTTACCTGGGCATTGACTGCACTTCTCCTCACAGATGTATCTGGACTACTTCCTGCTTGCTGTAACATGAACCTTGTAACTATTCCATTTCACACTTGTGTTTTGTAGGCCATCTCTTTCTGTAAACTCAATGGAACATTTCCTGAATGAAAAGACAACCCCTCCCTTTCCACTCAAAGACCTGTATGTTTGTTAGTACTTCTGTAACTAAGTCAAAGGCACTACGAGCTTTGGGCAGAAGGAGGCGCTGTAGCTCAGTCACTCGTCATTTTGTTTATAACTTTGGTCGTGCACAATAGTGTAGTGTACGCAGTGTTAATGTAACAAAATGTTTGGTATAATTTGCACTTTTTTTGTCCCACTTAGAGATAAAAACAAGAAAATTCTAAAAAAGAGAAACAAAATGTTATGAATGATGTAAATTAAACACTTATGTCTGAATCAAATGTCTATTTCTTCAATATTTTCTGCTAACAATTGGAAAAGTAAAAGGGAATTGTCCTGTTTAAAATATAAACTACTGAAAAGGATAAAAACACGTTTTATATTTATTCCACAATGTGATTAATTGAGACACACATTTGATCATCTTTGTCTCTTGAGAGCTTAATTATGGAAATTATATGAAAATGGCTAAATGGAAATTATATTGATTTTTAAATTATTGGTAGAAATGTCTAAGTTACCTCCAGTTTTAAACAATACACGTAATCATTTCGGCAGCCAATAAGAAATGAGTCCTTATGCACGACCGGGGAGGAAAACAACTCTCCTGGAAGTTTGTGTGAGACTGTCTTCAGTCCAGTTTTAACATCCAGTATCCACACTGTCCCGTCTGTGGACGCCAGAGCCACCAGAAGGCACCTCGTCCCAAGAGCAGAGGCGTCAAACACAAAAGGGCTGGAGTAGACTCTACCTGACGTCTCAAATCTCCAAACCTGGGTCCCGTCCCAAATGTTTAAGCAGTAGATGTGACCATCGTGAGAGCCACACAAGACTTGCTGCTGGTCTGGAGTCAGACACGGGGACGAGAAGACTGGAGCCTGAGTCAAGAACTGCCAGAACTGCAGAGGAGATCATAAATCTGTATTTCATTTTCTTTTATTAAATAAGATAATGGCTTATTAAAATGGCATGAAAAGAAAAATTTAAATATACTACTTTTTTTAAACATTATATAGTCAAGACTGGTTTAGTGATTAACATTAAATAAATGTTTACAAAGAGTGTAACAATCACACTTAAGAAGATCTATTAAAAAGGGAGTATTCTTGAAAGTTGTTTAAATCTTAAATTTACCATTAAAATTGATTTACTTGATCTATTAAAGACAAATTACTGCAGTGTAGTAAATTCTAGACTGTACTTTGTTGATTAGTAGTTGGAATTAAATACAATTTTAGTAGTATTGAATCAAACACAATGTAAGTGCAACTCACCAGTTTCCCATTTAGGCTAAAACCATAAATGTTCCCATCCGCAGAACCGATCACAACGTGTGTCTCAGAGCTGACTGGAGACGAGAAAAAGGGCACATCTTTGGAGTAGGACCACAGCTCCTCTGCAGTGTCCTGTGATTTTAAAAAAAATCAAAGGAAACAAAAAACCCCATCAAAGTACACATATATTACTTTCAGTTCTATTGAAGATTTTGTTCTTACCACGTTTAGGCACAGAAGACGACCTCCCAAAGTCGCTACAAACAAATGTCTGAGTGAGGGATGAATGAACGGAGAGGAGAAAAGTGCTCCTCCTCCACACGGATGCTTCCACACACAGTGGTGAGTCTGCATAAATAAAACATTTTAAGCATCATGTAACTTTTCTCCACCTGCACGTCTCTTGAAAACCAGCAGGTGGCGCCATCAGGCAAGTGACAGGTAAGAGGTCTCATTTATAAATGTAGTGAACATTCAAAAATGGTACGTATGTTGTCTTGTGATCTTTAATAAGAATCAACTTGAAAATGTGTGTCCGGTCTCAAAACTCTGCACATTTGCATGTTTGGCTTTCAGATATGAACCAGAAGACAATCTGAGCTCAAAGAGGACAAATTCTCCCTTAGATCAGCTCAGAGTTTGTGTTTTGTCCGTACGCACACTTAAAGTCATAATTCTACATAGTTTTATAAATGAGGGCATGATGTTGCAGTGTTCACAGTGATGAGCGTCTGTGTAAATGTGAACAATTCAAAATGAACCATGGCTCAATTCCGTAATTGGACCTCAAATACATGTTCAATCCAAATATGATGATATTGTTTAGCCAAATGAAGTATAAGATTACAGACTAACTCACTTTTGGGTCCAGAGCATAAACGTGTCCATCATGTGACCCCACCAAAAAACCAAACCAGTTTCAGCATCAACAGCAGGACAGCACTTTACTGCGTCTCCAGTTTTAAAGACCCACTCCGTCTCTCCTGACGACACATTCAAGAAATATACACCGCCGTCGTAACAACCTAAAAAAACAAAACACTTCATTCAACCCACATTTTAGACAGTGGTACATTAAGTCACTATAAGCAAAGGTATTAGTCAAATGTAAAGTGCTTTAAAGGTGCACTGTAACTTTTCTGGTGGGGTCTGCCAACTGCTGTCTCTATGGAGATGGTATCTCTTTGCCTGGATTGTTACACAATATGGCATTAAACTTAATCAAGCTTACAGTTTATAATTACACTTGTAATTGTGAAATGCTTAAAAAAAGCCTTGAAAAACGTGCATTCCTACTGTGAGCAGACTCTCCTCACCACAGATCTGATCTGCAACATGTTTTCATGGAGATAAACTCTGGAACATTCCAGGAAAATATACTAACATCTTCCGGGAAGAAAGTTGGTGGTCATAAAAGATACGTTTCACCTTTAACAAACGATTTACCCTTTACTAAAAAAGTTATTTTTAAATACAGAAACGTGGAACTGTGGTGTAAATATTACTAATTTCACGGCTTTGTCGTTGCAATGAGAACATTTACAAGTTGTAACAAGTTAAAAGAAATTTTTTAAATACTTTTCATGTTTTCACAAGTTAAGTTTCATGTTTTAATGACTTAAATGTCTTGTTATAACAAGTTAAACCAATGTTAGTAAAACAAGAAAAAAAAAAAAAAAATACGAGAAAATAAAGTTGTTAAAACCTGAAACTTAACTTTGTATAACTGGTAAATGTTCTTGTTTTAACGTAATACTTACTTACCAATGAAAAAAAACTGAAAATAATGTTCACATCTAACTGACTGTTCTATGTTTCTGTACAATTAGAATAGAAAAACAAAGGTCTAGTTTCAGACTTCTGTGCCATTTGGCGTCCTCTTCTTAAAAAGGCACAGCATTTTGCACAATATTGTGCATTTCGATACTTTGTACTGACCTACAATGACAAGAGTCCCACATGGAGACACAGTGGCTGAGGCTTCGATCCTGTCTCCGAGAACCCGCTCCCAAACCAGACTTCCTGAGTCCAAGTCCAAGGCCTGGATCCGGTGCGAGTGAGACCCGATGAACACTGTGCTTCTGTCCATCTGGTGCACTAAAATAACAGGCGAAGCGTCCACACATCTCCCAGTGTCTGACAACCAATGCCTTTTCAATGATACAGTTTTCAGTCCACAGTTTTCATTCAACTTTATATTTCCAATTGTCTGTGTTTGTCCTGTAGATTTAGGACAATGTATCTCAATCATCTGACTCCCTCTTTTGATAACTTTAAACATTTCCTTTTCAGATAATGTACGTTCTCGTTTTGTTATTCCTTCAGATGTTTTTTCCAAATGCCGTTTTTGTTGCTTCGTGTTTGACTTGCTGTGTCCATTATTTTCAAGTGGTGATACTGGTTTAAGTAGAGAAATGTGATGTAATATATCTGTGAAAGTGCCATCGAGAATGATTTCTAACAGATTTGGAGAGGTTAGCCCTGTAGTGGCGAGAAGGTCCTCATGGAAAACTAACGCTTTGAGAGAATCTCCGCCACTGAGCAGGAAGTTGGAGTCTTCATTTATGGGCATGTCTTTAGGAAGGTCAAGAGAAGCCTGTTGAACACACACAAAAAACAGTTTGAGTGTCCAAAGAAAACTCAATGAAACATCAATATGAATTTTACATCTGCCTAGTACTGTACGTATGTCGCAATATTGTTAAGAATATACTTAATAAAAGTCCAAGTTTGGAAGCTTCTATTTTTCATTTCAGGTCACAGGACAATTCTGGTCAGTAATTTGTGGAACATGATACCTGCCACAAAGACTCCAGAGTTTTCTTTGTGAATTCTCTCAGTGAAGTGCTCAGTAATCCATTTCTATGTGTTTGATAAATCTTCATAAGAGCCTTCATGTCCACTTTACCTGTTTATAACACAGTTTATCAGTTAATACGATTTGAATGCTTTTACAGTTTCATATTGGACTATTACTCACCAGCAGTCAGTGGTATTTCAGGGACAATCACCACAGTATCTGGTATACTGACGTGTGCCAGGGTTTGGGATAACTCTTTTAGTATGGTTCTACAGACTTCTCCAGCCCCTCCCTCCTGCTCCTCGGTCTTTGTGGCATCGTACACGACGACCGGTGAAGCTTTTTAGCGGGTGCCGCATCTCCAGACTGTGAGTTCCTCTTTCTTGAACTTTGCGATAAACTTGATCAATAATGTAATGAGGCCGTTGTAATGGGACTCCCTCATAAAGAACCGCGTAGCGCGGAACGGCCTCGTACCAGGTGAGTCGCGTATGAAATATAGATTCATGCTTGAGCAGGATTAAAAGTAGACTAGACAAATAACATTTGAATAATAATAACAGTCTAGCATAGATAGTGTTAAACGACTCTGTTTTTGCTTATTATGATGATGTTTTAATTTCTAATTTCACACTTGCTAGGGAGTGAGTAAGTTACTTTAAAAGTGGCATAGATGTAGACATGGAATTTATGGCATCGACTGGATTACCAGCAACACTGGGCAAAACAAAATGCAAACAATCATGGGAGCGACTTTATTGTGTTGAATCATGTTTAGAGATTAAAGTAGTTTTTTTTTTGTACTTCTGCATTAATTGACTGGATGTGTCCTTGTGATGTCATTTCCGTGTTTGGGATGTGATGCTGCTCCTGCTTCTGTCCTATCTCACAGATCATTGCCCGTTTTTCCCTTACACCTCGCTCGTCTCAACTGATTCTATTTATGTACGACAGGTTGATACCCAATAAAGTCGGAATTTAGACAATGGTGAAATTCAGAAGGACTTTAATAATCTTATCATATGCTCGAATGTGATTCTTGTACTCTCTACATGTTCTCCAGGACTTACATGGTCAACACAGAGATAGCCCGGTTCTTAAGCCGGACTAGACAAGTATCGTTTATTGCGAAAGTTTAACCCAGGACCTAATCCATTACCTGTGGTACCCCAGGGCTAACAGGAAGTAACCGAGGGCCGCACTCCTCAGCCGAGACTAGATACTCGAGACCTCGATCAGGACTGACTTCAGGGCCTCGCTGGCCCAGAGCTCCGGACCTACAGGGTGCCAGCTACCGGGTGGAGCCATCTGAGTCATACCTCGGCTCTCACTGGCAGCTACCTAGAGAATATGCTGTACCAGATTTAACCGGTAGTACCTGGGGAGTTACTCTCACGCGGAGGAATGAGCCAACATAGACACAGATCTAACAAGTGGAGAGCATAAACCGAGAAGATGTGACACCAGTGCTCCATCCAAGACCGGAAAGTAATTGATGTCACATGAAGCCTGGTTGTTTATTGTGGTCATGAACCAGGATAACGCATAATCCGGGTGAGAGATCCTTCATAAACGAGATATACCGACGTGAACCAGAGCTTATAAATAGCGCGTCTCTGAAACTGAGACCTAAACCGGAATACTTAAGGCTTAAAACTTTGAGAGCATTTCATCTCGAGCTCTTAAGGTCATAACATTCACTGAGGCACTAGACCAGATTCAGCAACATCACACTTGTAGTGGGTTAATTGCTATTTTGTCCAGATTATTACTCTGGACTTGTATTCCAAGGGTGACAACCAGTGAGAAAGCTCGAGCTTAGGCGAGGGAAGCACAAATAACGAAGTCGGAGTGATTACCGGGTTACTGACATGTTCACCGACACAACCGATAAAAGCAGGTGCGCCCCTGATTTAATCGCGAGGTTTAACGTGACGATACCCAGCGTAGTATCTCAGGGTCCTGAGGACTGACCAGGGACTGAACCCCAAGTGCACTGCCCATGTGGGCCTGAGCATATTGTTCGCTCGCGCTGTTGCCAGCTGCCGATGGGCGCAGAGTGTCTTGGTCCCGGTTGCTTGAGAGGCATGTCTTATATCCGTAAAATCATAGTTCTTAATTATCAACACTCCATAGAGTTTACTTTATGGCCTATGGTTTACTTACGTCTGGCAGGTCTTTTGAGTGGTCTAGAGTACTCTCTCATCTGTCATCGCGTTCTCTCGTCTTTACTGACCATAGAAACTATCTTCTGTGCTGCAGACATTCACCCCCTGTTTCATTCACAATTCTGGATATATCTGCAGTCGCCTAACAAGTCGCACTGTTTTGTAATGAACTGAATTGTCACGATAGATAAGATCTCTAGCGTGTCCGAGTTCAGGATCCTTGAAGCGTTTCATCATATAGATGTGAGTAATAAGTCTCTCACAATATTCGTTTCATGAGAGTCTCCTGGTATCTTGCGGCTTGATGCATGTTCATCTCGCATGTGCACTCTTTGCTTATTTCTTTGGTAATTACACACTGTGAGCGTAGCTATATCTGAGGTTATCCTTATCAAGAAGGCTCAAAAGTCACAGGATATTTAAATGTTTATCTTGGAGAATGTCAAGTGTAACTATATTCCTGCTGAGACCTGTGGCGAGTTCGTACGTTTATCCGATACTAGTCTTATTATTGTTGATATATAGTATAATTCTCATAATTCTCTACTTGTGTAGTATTATCTATGTGTATACACACTTTTATGACTCAAATAAGAGTGATTAATCTTTCTTCATTTTATAGTATTATCTTCATTTCGGTAGTTATCCGACCAGTTATTTTGTTGCGTTTAGTTACCTAATCTAACTCATCTGTATCTGTGAATTGTGAGAAGGACCAGTTACTGCTAATGAGTTGTATAGAACTAAAAACTAGTGGTGTGTGGTCTTTATCTGTCAGTACATGTAGTATGTTACTCCCTCATTATATCGTATTATAGTTTTTCTCATTCTCCTGGGATCGCCTCGAGACATAGGATACGTACCATTCAAATGACTTTGTTGTTAGTTTGTGATCGTCGTATGTGGTGTCTTTGATTCGACAGTACTCAGACACACTTTCCTCTCCGATAATAGAAACCGAGTCTGGTTGGATACTAACCCCTTTCTTGTTCCTTCCTTCTCAGTCTTTCCTTGCTGATCTCTTGAGTAAGGATGTAATCTAGGGATCGCACCACGAGATTTGAAGTGATTCCCACTCATGCTTTTTGTCTATCGACTCATGCATTTCCATATGTCTCATCGTTTGTTCGTTACCGGGACGTCCTTCTCCTACTCTCTACAGCTATGATTCGATGCTCTCATATTACCTCCAAATTCGTTAACTGGGAGACTACATAGGCACTGTGCCTAGAGAGGTGACGCTGCGGGGAAACACTTCTCGGTGTATTGATCGAACTCACAAAACCATATTTAGTAGCAAACAATAACAGTAGGACATGATGAGAGATGAAACCAAATGCAGCGTATTGAATTAAAGTGCTCAGCCCATGGTGATCAAGGGCTAGCAGCACGATCTCGATCGCACGCCGTCGATTAATAGTGCGACATCTTAAAAGAGATCTGTCACCGCGAGTTCCCTCCAGCTCGCGGAATATGAATGAGACTGAAGAGTGCTAGGTCTCTATCGAGCTCTTTATCCGAGACTCGTGCTGCGCGAGGCCTGCAAGATCTCGGGAGCGTGTCAGCATCTTTAAACACTGGGCAGAGGTGCGGCTGGCAGAGTGGATTTGACTAAGCGAACGCCCTCATCGTCGTGATAGCTCGCCTTACTCATAGGATCCAACTGGTGCCTGCGCTGCAGTACCGTTTATCCCTCAAGATTGAGCCGCCCTGTTTCGTAAGTGGGCAAGCCCCGAGTGTCGAGAGGTGAGATGTATTGCGGGGTTGTGGGGTGCCAGGGATGGGAGGAGTGATGTGTCAGAAGACGGATATAAGATCTCACCATTGCTTGATGATGAGTGCGTGAGATACAGCTGAGACAAGTGTTTTAGTAGAGAGAGCTGTCTGGTTGGTTTTGTTAGACGGAAATACCTGATTAAATTCGGTATGTCGATCGCAGCGAGGTACAGAGTCTGTCAATAAGAGGCCTGGTCCTCACCAGTAGCTCTCGTGGGCAGTAGCCAAAAGACATGATATGTAAACAAATAATGGAGGATAATTGTTAATTCACGCTCGAGGAGTGTTGAGGATAATTTCTGATCCTGTAAGCAGCTGTTAGTGCCACTGGCTTGATGATAGGAATAACTCAGCGAGATGTTAGTTACTACGGGTGGCCTAGACCTCAAGCTTTTCAACATCGTCTCATTTACATCGTACGATATATCCCTCCTTTGCCGGACAACAAACTCTTCCTGTTAGCTTATTGTCCCTAGTGGCTTACGGAATCCTCTCATGGGTTTCGAGCAGGTCCAGCACCTTATTTCTCGCCTGATTTTTCAGTTGATATATTCTATAGTCCATTGTTATAGTAAAGAGACGATTGTACATAATGTGTGTGTGTGTTGTTGCGCTGCTTCAAATTCATTCGGTTTTGTACTTCTTATTTTGGTTGCAGGAATCTTTGAATATTGCTTCATTCTGCTTATTTCTTCTTGGTGCAGATAACATGAGCCGTCCCTTTGTATTTCTGTTTAGGCATAAGTCGTTGATGTGTTAAGAGTAAGGACGAAGAAATTGTTGCGTTTCTCTAAGCTGAGATCTACTCACCCGACCTGTCCGGCTCAATAGTGTTATATACCTGAGTCGAATGAGCTCGTTATGAGTTTATTTTGCTTTGAGTGCTCTAAGCATACCGGACTCTTCAGTCTTCTTAACGGTTTCCTCTCATGTCTCTGATACCAGCGGATTAAATGTATAAATAGGTGCTACAAGTTTGAGCATAGATGTTCAAGCTCGTGTGCTCGGGCCTACAGATGGGCGATAGACCGGCGAAAAAGATGGTGTTCTGGCATACCTATTCAATTTAATGGTGTACAGCCGCCAGATCTTAGTTGGAGTGCTCGTTGTCCCTACAAATGATGATTGACCCTCTTTTATGAATGTAGCGTTTCAAAATGTAAAAAAACAGAATATTTTCTCTTGTTTTACTGGGTATTATGCTACCTAGGTTTAGGTCTTCTAGGTTCTATTGACTTTGCTTTAGACCTGGATATTCTAGTACTGTATAGATCTCCGTGTATGTAGTTGTTTATGGAAGGTCCGTGCCTCTCTATCCACGCTAGCTAACTAATTGAGCGTCACTATTCCATCTTAGTTATGGTTGTTGGGTCCTCAGTAACCCTGCAGTTGGCTAACGCCTTGTGAGTCGAAGGACCGAATGTTGAGTGTGTCGGAGAATGCACTTTTGGTGAAGGTCGTTACACCATGATATATATTTATTCACTCAAACAACTACCATGTCTAATCTCCCTTAACTTTTGCCCCATGTTATTTTTATATCTTAGTGAGAACAGTCGTTGTCTGCATCTTTCTTTGTGTTAGGATATCTTGATATAAAGCACGGTGTGATCAATAGCGCTTTAGCGGTCACAATACGCGTGTTGAGAGGGTGCTCTATTCAGCTTACTCTATATTAAGACCATTAGTTGTAGAGCTTGTACACATGATCTCTAAAGGGAATATTGTCAATAATCAAGTAAGTTTTCTATCATCTAGAAATCAGTGCTCCTCTACTAGTTACCTCTCCTGTTTGTAACAATCGGTAGATCATTGTGACAGTTTTTCGACCTTCTGATCTGGTTCGATCTTGGCTACCGATCGTATATACACTCTTATGTAGCTAGAACAATGGCTCGTGAAGGGATAAAAGGTTGCAATTCGACCCGTCTGGAAGTACGCCGGGACTCTCTTAGGTCCGGAACTGCAGAACAACCCCTGGCACCCCACTGTTGTGCTTGGTATCATCTCTCCTCCGCACCTGGCATACTATATCATTGATACGTGGATCTAAAAATATGATACTGGACAACCTGCTATACACTCTCAGGTTGAGCATCCATAATTTATAATATATATCGTCCACGGCAAGACAACTACACATACGCCTAGATAAGACGCCTCTGCATTTAAGGTTCTGGGTGAAGTGCTTAAGTAGACTCGAAGACAGCTACAAAATGCTATTCAGGTCTATAGTCGGCAAAAACTGTGATAATCGTTCCCCTGCATGTTTATACAGTACTCTCTATAGAGGCGCCATGACAGTCCTTATAGCTATGTCTATGTTGTGCGCCTTGATTGGAACTAGATTGGGCAGAGTCTAGTAGGATAGGACTTGGTGCTCAACCGTTCGTCAGCCGCGTATCTTTTGTTTATGTTATTTGGCCGGTGACAGAGCATACTTTACTGTATAAGGCAGGCCAAGAGAGCGAACTGAGCTTTGCAGCGCTCTCTCATTGACCGCCTAAAGCTGGTTTACTGGGTTCCCCGGATGTAGGGGTAAGACTCGCCAGGCCAGACGTCTGTAGAAGTGAGAGTTGGCTATTTCGTCATATGTCCAATTGACGATTATGCTTATGCTCGCGCCGAAAGAGTGTATTCCTGACGCAAAATTCTTAATCTCGTACTGTATTCACTCCGATATAAAGGTTTTTACCGCTTAATTCGGCTATGTCACCTCATCTTTTTTTGCTATTCTATAATGCCTAATCCGTCTCCATCTGGCTCGCTATTTGCACCTCACCGATGAGGTATGTCCGCGCATGTGCTTGTTAGAAAGTAAATGTAAAACTCAACTAGTCTGTGTAGGCGTATCGTCATCGAGTGGTGCATCCTTCCTATGTTATATTAGTGAGGTTTAACAGGCTTCTATAATGAAATAAAAAACAAGCACAACAAATGCGACTCATCAACTTCGTTGTTGCCACAGAGCGATAATAATTAAAACATCTCATTCGAGATAAATGATTTTAGTTTAGTCACTATAAGGTAAGTGCTAGTTCTAGCCCTAATAGTAAATCTGGCACTAGTAATGAATATAATGACAACTACTTGAGTGAAAATCAAGTTCATTACATGTGATGGTTGGTGACATAAAGGGAAATACGCAGAGCTGGAGAGCAGAAGAAGGAATCTCTTCGCCAACGGGAGATATGCCAGACCTAGAATCATGCGCGAGATATCGTCGACAAAGACACCAGCTGGAGCCTGGGGTTTTGGGCCAGACAGAGAGGCAGTGTAGTCTGCGCAAGTGGCCGCGAGGTAGACTGCACGGTATAAATAGTTCATCTTCGATCTCTCTTGGTCTCTTCTCGAGAGAAATGACTCGTACCCCTTATAAGGAGTATACGCGACTGATGAGATGCTTGGGATTAGTAATCGAGATGGTTTTCCACCGTGGTGCTCTCACGAGTATGCTTGCGCTGTTCCGTACTCGAGATTATGCCCCATAGAATTGACTTGCACAGATAGGGCGACGCACCAGATGCAAATAGTCGATGCCGGTAACCGTCGCAATCTTGATTCTTATAGACTCTCTCTCAATAATTATCGTAGTTAATATTTTATTTCGAACATCTACACAAGTGTTATAAAATATATCTGTGGTTTAATATCCTAACTCTAGTCTACTATAAAACATAGATCCAATTTTAAGTTTTCATTTAGCTACTACTCAACAAACTAGTAGCGCCTCAGTACTTCAGCCATATATGATGGATTCTTGGATCGCCTCACAGTATAGGAAGCGTGAAACCCAACTGTATTTGGAGTGGTATATCCGCTGGTATCGAGGCCCTTGCAAGGATATAGCAGACTGGGGTAGTGCACTTGACAGCTCTGGGTAGCGTAAGCAGGCGAGTGAGACTCTCAGAGTAATACCCATAACTCACACAACGAATGCAGATACTAGCAAGTAGTTCTACCCGCTGTTGCTAATTGTGTATAATTCTATGTGTGATGTATCTGTGCGTGTTTGGGTCTCCTCACTAGATTCCTTCACCAAACAGTGAACTGGACCACAACGTGATCAAACGATATAACCAGCAAAGGCGAAGGGGAGATTTCGGTCGATCTGGCCATGTGACTACTGTGCTCTAGCGCAGTCTCATGAGAATCTAATAGTTGCTTATAGTATATTTTATGAGTGTTGTCGGAAGTGTACATGTGTCACCAACAATCAGTTTCACTGATCATTTTGTAAAGAATCAGCCATCGAATCGTGACGCCTTGTCATCAAATACCTTAGTGCATATTGAGAGTGATTTGCTGGTTTGTTGAACCGCCAGTGATGCTCAGAACTCCGAGGGTCGCCTCATTAGAGTGTAGAACTCCATTTAAATAATGCAAATGTCATTTTGCCCGGATAATCGCATCATCGTACAGCAATCCGCTCTAATTTGAGTATCCAACAGGATCAAGGTACCGATCCTCAAGACTCGATTTAACCGAGTTCCGCACGCCCCAAATTCTCGATCTGTTTCTCATATGATAATAATTTATTAGAATATTAATAAACTATAATACTAAGAGAAATCTGAGCAATAGTTAATGTTTTAATTAGAGTAAGCTCTGTTCCGATAAGACCTGGCTCCCTTGGCACAGATGGTTATATGTTCTACATTTATAAATATATCTATGGCTATGCACAGTAGACCTTTGGAGAAATTTGGGATCTAAGTTCCTTGTTGAAGCTCCCTGGCGGTTCTTACTGTATACCCCTTGATGACTTTAAGTTTGCGATGTGAGAGCTGGTGGAAACAAATTGTAGTACGCGAATAGCGCAATTCGTGAGAGAGAGGATAAAAACATGGCTTGTTGTCGTTATTTCACTACACAAAGTAGCGACTTGATGTCTGCAAGTAGATTAAATGTGCTACGTGTAGTAACTCAATGTCATGACGAACAGTTGTGTCGGGTGGACCAATTCGCTGTAGTACAGCCGCGACCCCCATATATTTGGTCCCAGATCGCTGTTGAGTTGCACTTATCCGCGCCACTGTAAATGCTCTGCTCGTCTCCGATTTACCTCTTGGATATCACTCTTCTCCGGTGAATGCCCATTATGCTTGAAGTCCCGACTGCATGTACGTAGTCTAAAGCTCGTATGATAGTTCAGACATTACCACCCTTTCGATATGAACATCTCCTCCTCTACTCCCTATATTCATGCATGAGTTTTATGATGTAACTGTCGATTAGCATATGTACTGGTGTAGATAGTATTGTTAATCTCTCGATAGTGATCTCCGACTTTGTAGTTCTGACATCTGACAGTTGCTAAGCAATGTCCTGGTTATTTCTCATCGTTATCTCTTACTACAATATATTTTTTCATCTCTTCTTTACTATCTCTACTGTTAGTTAATTATCGCTTATGGTCAGCTTTGTCCATCCTGTTTTATATTGTTTCATTGATTCTAGCAATGGAGTGATGTTAGTATCTGCTCATTATCTCATTCCTGTAATTTATTATTGATTGGTCTTCCTATTGATTGCTCTTTTGGCTCTTAGGCTGGTACCTTATACATCTTTATATCTTCCTACTTACAATTTTGTTTCTAGCTTTTAGTGTTAACATCCTTCATGTCGATTCTATGTTATAGAACATTGCGTTTTACATTCTGCCTGAAGTCTGTCTCATCAATCGTTTACAGCCCTGACATCTCACACAGACGAAATTACCACTCATTCACTTCTGCACCTCTCCTTCACGTATTCATGAAATTACAGACAATGTTTATGGCTATCCTTTGTTTTATATGTAGACTCATATTTGTTTCATAAAATACGTTGGTGATGTTTATAAGACATGAGATTAGTTTCCTTATATAAATTCTACATGTTTGAGAGTTATTTGAATCAGGATCAAACACATCGTCTTTGTCGAGAGTGTTCGAGTTTCCAACGCGCTATGATGTTGTTATGAGGATTATCTGCTATCGGCAACTGAACCTCACTGTATCGAGGTCCCGTAACGCTAATTGTATTAATATAATGTATCAATGCAGTCTTAGATTGAGAAGTTATCATTATTGGTTTATGTCTTAACACCTTTTTTTCTTTGTTAATCTCAAAACCTTAGTCTCTTGGCTCCAGAATTCCTTTTTGAGTCAATATTGTTCTGCTTGGTTGTCGATTCAGTTGCTAGATTGAGCTTCCGTAATTGCCCTCTGTCTACCTCCCGGCTCACAACTGCTCAAATTAGCCCATAAAGATACAGCCGTTGTATACAACGAGACGAACACGGACGATAACTGAGCTAGCGTTCCGGAGACGAGCTTGCTACTAGTAAGCGTTAAAACACAATAAAATTAAATATCTAACGTTCATGCCACTATTTCATCCCTATATCACCTTTGTTAGTTCTTCTTCCTTCCCCATCTCTATTAACAGACTCCACCATTCTTCGCTGGTATCCATCCCGCCCTTTCTTTCATTGTAAGTTCCATCCAGAAGTGAATAGTTAATATTATAAATCACATCAATAAGTAATAACTGTTATGTCAGTATAAGTTGGTTATTACATTACGTCTGTTCTCCTGCCCTATGTTCTACGTCTAGTAGTTGACCAGCCTTGAGATCCTGACTCTTATGCAGGTTTATTTTCGTGGACCACACTTCACATGTTAAGCCTCTCAGTCACCGTGGTCGTGTTGCGCGGTGGGTGGTTGGACTGGTACATATAGAAGGTTAATGACAGACTAGCATGATCGCGGCTGGTAAAATGGTCTCACGGTTAGATCGTGGAGCTCTGTTTTTGACTGTTGGTGTGACTAGTAATTTGCTAGTGATGACAGCCTTCTAGTTAGCGACGGGTAGTTCAGATGTTATTCCAAGTAATGAGAACACTCGCCGCCCCGGTGACGGCAAAAGAAGAGCCTACAGTGTCGTCTCATGACCTCTGATAGCGGGGTGTAGTTTAATGCTGTTTGGTGGTACCGAGGGTGAAGGACAATTATCACCCACCGACACTTTGGAGCGTGCACGATACGCTATTTCCATTTTGTGTGCGTTATCTTTGTAAGTCTCCAAGATAATGGAGTCGTGTCTGCTCATGATTATCTTCGTAGCTTCTCTCAAATGAAGGCATAAGATCACAGAGTAGTGTATGGTCATAAGCGAGTAGTAATTAGTGGCCATCTCGGCCCGCTCTTCACATGGTTCACTCGCAGTCCCCGTAACCAGGCAGAACGCTTGAGGTGTTTAAATATGAGTGACATCTAAAATGTGAGACATACATTCAAAACACATGTATAAAGAATATGTTGGGAACGTTTAGCTATAGTTGTAAGTGTGCTTTATAAATAAACCATGATAGTGATATTGATGTAATTGAAGAATAGAGGCATGATGCAAAAAATAACAATATCAAAATTAAATAAAAAGGATTGAACAATTGGATAAAATGTTATGTGAGTTGTGAGATATGTTTCTGTATAAATCACCAAGGCGCAACATTAGTGTAGTAGGACAAGCTAGGAGAAACGATTCTTTTAGGATACTGAACCCTCGAATGAATTCCACACGCGATTAATGTTTAGTCCTCCTTGTAGGTTAATCTTTATTTTAGAACCACCTTATGCAAAGTTTAGTTTCTTTTTAGACAATGTTTAGCTCCACTATGAATAATTATAAAAGACCATTTACCTGTAAAAGGTTTATTTTCCAGACATGCCTTATTATAGTAGTTTTTTTTTTTTTTTACTTTTTACTTCTACCTGAGTTATATAATTTTGAAGTAATAATAAGTTAGTACTCTTACTCGCGTAAGTTTTTTTCTACCTACCTCAGACCGTTTGTTATAAATCTGAATTTAGGTGCACCTTTCCCCCGAGGCAAAAAGTCACCGAGTGCTTGTTCCATTATGTTCTCTGCAAACGCTGGGGGCCAAAAGATGATCCCGTCCTTTTGAAGCCATTGTGCTGAAAGACAGAGGAGAAATAAGCTGCTGTCATTGGGCTACCACAGAGAAAGTATGCTTAATCCTCCTCCATACAACAAAGCTCTACGCATCAGTGTAATTATGAGACATACAATTATAGGGGAAAGCGTTTTTAATTAACCATTAACTGAATGCACTACTAATATTACTTTTCAGAAATGTCATCCCAGAAAGTGATTGGCATGAGATAAAGATGATCTAAAACTGAGTAACTGAGTAACAGTTGTAATTGGAAGACAAGTACAATGAATTTAGAAATACATTTTCCAATCTGAAACACTTTCGCTTTCATTTTTGTCTTTGCCACATTAGTTTGCTCCTTTGTTCTTGCATAACTTTCTTTGTCGAAATGTGCCGAGGTGTGAATAATCAGAAACAAAAACTATCAGAAAGAAATCTGATTACTCACATCAGATGTAACAGTTTAAATGACACATCTGTCATCTGATCATTTAAGAAATCAAATAATGATCAGATTGTTGGTGTCCATGCAAACATAACCTCAGATGAAGTCACAAAAAGCTAATTTGGCCATGTCCTGGATCCTGGCAATGTAATTTCGTAAATGTAAATTTGGCATTATGATGTAACATGGGGATTTACTGAGAAATATAAAGTAATATGTTGATCATTATTGACGGTACAAGGGGAAGTACTTTTGCCTCACAGTAAGAAGGTCATGGGCTCTATTTCTGGAGAGTGTGTGAGGCCTTTCTGTGCGGCGTTTGCATGTTCTTCCTGTATCTGGGTGAGTTTACACTGAGTTGGATGTTTTGGTTCCCCTCATCAACCTACAAGATGATGAATGGTAATGAAAGTATGCAAAGACATTACTCAAAATACAAGAATAGAAGGTCATTTCAAAATAGAATATATAGCATAACATTTTTATAACATGAAAATAATAATTACATACTATGCTAAAATATACTTAGTAAAAAAGTAGACTATAATTTTACATTTTGTTCATTGTAAACCACAATATTAATCTATAATGGCTTAGTAATAGAAAACAGATCCATTAACTTCCTGTTCAAAACGGCAGAAACTGATAGTGGCATTTCACTGTAAAAAGATTGTCATTTTTATTCTTGGAAAGTGGCTACAAGACATTTTAGAACTCTACATGTGTCACCCAGAACCTTCATTTTAAACAATCACAACAAAGTACAGGGGATGTGGGCGGGGATAGGGGGTAGGTGAAAGCAGGAGTTTTCTAAGCACTCAAGCCTCAGTTGCATGACAATACACAACATTACTCATAGGAATCAATAAAAAATACAACTTTGAATAAACTAATGATGAGGTGTTGTAACAAGGCTAATTGTAATCTTAAAAATAAAAATGTATCACTTTTTAATTAGCTCCTTCTGGACAGTTCCTTGTGTGCTGTAGCCATAGACACGCTCTGGTTTAATCCTATTACACACGAAGCACAAAGGGCCTTAAGAGGTTTAGCCACAGTGGCTCACTACACTCAATCTCGCCTCTGTCACTCGCCTTTGGACAGACACTGGTTTTGACAGCGATACACAGCAGATTCCCTGTCTATTGTCTGGCCATAGATTGAAGATAAATATAGTGTAAGGATGAATGAAGCGCAGGGTGAATGACACGATCCAGCGATGGGTAAGTCAACAGACATCTCCATATGTATAATGCGGCTCATGACAGACGTATGCTAACACAGCTCCAGCCATTCAAAATCTATACTGCAATGTTAGCAATTTAACAAAGTCAGACTTGTGGAGGCCGTATGCAGCTGTTACTGTTGTACTCTAGGTTACATTGTCATTAAACTGACAGTAGACAGTGTGGTTTAATTAAAGGTGTACCACGTCACTTTTCTAGTGGGGGTTCGTCACCTGCTCGTCTCCATTGAGTGACTATTTCTTTGCTTGGAATAGAAGTGTTGCATTACTCGGCACCATGGTCTTGGAATGATGTACATAAAAGAGCATAAATTGGAATCTGTAGTGTTCCTTAATAAGTTCAAGAACATTTTCAAAAGTGTGGTGAGTAAATTTTTTTTTGGGGAAGTTTGTTGTTTTTACAATGTAATATTTTTTGACTCTGTACTGAGTTGACCAGTTCTCACTTGTGAATCTCAATGTGACTTCCAGGTTGAATAAAAGGGATAAAAACCAAATATTTTTTTAATTGTTAAAAATACCCTTGAAAAACATTCCAACTGTGAGTTGGCTTGCCTCGCCACAGATCCGATCTGTAACCTGGCCTGGCATCGTTACAGCTAAAACAGCTGCAGTACATCCAGAACACTGCTGCTCGGGTCCTGACTAGAACCAGGAAGTACGATCACATTAGTCCTGTGCTCAGGTCTCTGCACTGGCTCCCTGTGGCTCAGAGAATAGACTTCAAAGCAGCTCTGCTTGTATTACAAGTCTCTCCATGGCCTAGCACCAAAGTACATCTCGGACATGTTAGTGCCATATGAGCCATCTCGGACTCTGAGGACCTCAGGACCGGCCTCCTGCTGGTGCCCAGAGTCAGGACTAAACATGGGAATCTGCGTTTCAGTTTTATGCAGCTAAAATCTGGAACAGTTTTCCTGAGGATGTGAGACAGGCCTCTACTCTGGCAATGTTCAAATCTAAACTAAAAACTGTTTTGTTTGGCTGTGCATATGACTGAAATGCTTTTCTTTGCACTCTTCTCTTTTATGTCTTGAACTATTTGACGGATAGCCTGAAATGGCACTTTTAAATTGAGATTTTGTGATTTCTGTCATGTCTTTGTGATTTTAATGCATTTTTTTCCTGTTGTGAGAAGCACTTTGAATTGCCTTGTGTACGAATTGTGCTCTACAAATAAACTTGCCTTGCCTTGCCTTACTTGCTTGTCTACAAGGTAAGTGCAATGTCATACTGTGGAATAATATCTCCACGGAGACAAGCAGGTGGCAAACAGTCCAACAGAAAGGTTACATAGTGCAGCTTTAATGTCTGTTTGTCTTTCCTGCTGTTACCATGCAAATGTATGCTCCCCAAAAACAAGCTGTCACATTTAGCTAAAAATTAATAATAACATTTCAAGCAAAACTGAATCGATCGGTGTTCCGGATCTGCTACCCTTCTGGTATCTTACGTAAATTGTTGTACGGAGAGGTACTCCATCTTACCATAGAGAAGGGAATGACTTTAAAGCCGAAAGAGATCTACTACCAGCGATTTGCCACCGAGGTACTCTGGTTTACGGGGTGCCTTGGTTCTAAGTCGTAATCAGGCCATGACCACACACACGGCATCACTCATGTATCTCACTTTGCTAGTTGGTCCATTAGCTCAATCATATAGAGTGTTCTATATCTACAGCACTCTCACATCATAACTTTACATTACATAACACACACGACAATCTGATTTTCGTTACATCGCAGTCGTTCACCTGCCCGTGGCATCGTGGGGCTCGTTGCGATGTAGTTGCATCTGCCATGTGTCATGATAATGAAACTAATTGTAACCGAAGCCTGCCAGTAAAGGTTGGCGGGCTCTCCCCCGAGGCTGCTGGCACTGTGATAAGCCAATGATTTGATTGTTTTTCCTCCGAAGTGTCTGATGCCAGGATTATGTTTTCTTTGGTAGTCATGGTCCGCGTTTTCGTTAATGCGTGGCTGCTTTATGCGCTTACTATGTGTGACCGTAGATCTGTTTTCTTGACCGTAGGGCCTCTCTTTAGCGAAGCATGACTATGTTAAGAAAGAAATGTTGCATCAATTTAAATAATATCTGTTACCAGTAGCAAGGAATAAATTGAAGGAATGTTGGTCGAACTTGTATGCAGTAGAAAAGTGAAAACAGAGCAATCGCGACAACCTAGTTGCGACCCATTTAGTTCCAAAGGTGCTCGTGGTAGGAAAGGAGAAATTTTGTGACGGAATCCATAAGTATTTGTTAATAAGATTGTTTTTAGTGCTTTTTGTTTATTTAGTCAGGATCGATGAGTCAAAATCTAGGGGCGTGTAGGATCAGAAAATTTGTGGACGTGTGTAAACGATCTTTGCTAATTTCTCGCTGAATAAACCACTTTAGACCCGTTAAAAAATGGTAAAATTTGTTGATGGCGGGTGATTTTCAGCTTTAGGTCTGGACTTTCTTCTTGGTGGCGAGTAAGCTGCGGGAGAGAATACATTTTGAGAAAAATGGCTTGTTGAAGTGACGTGTACAATGTCCTCAGATAACGTCTGCCATGATGAAATGAAGTGTACACAATGTCCGATGACAGTGAAAGTAGATTAGACGTCACACCTGTACTGTTCAGTATTAAGTCCTGCCCAATACCATTTGAAATTTAACTGTGTTCGATGAGACAGTATAAGTGTGGTGTTTGAATGTGAGATCTGCACTTCATCAGCTATGCCCCGGGTGAGCCTAGACCTCCTCTCTCCTGATGCGCACGGTCTTCGCGCAGTGAAGCGATAGCGCATTTAGCTCCTAAATTCGCCACCGATCTATTTACCCCTTAGAATCCTCTTCGATGAGTGTCCCGTGGTGTTAATTGGCAGAGAAAAATCAGCAGGATTATCAGTGATCACGTAGGTTTTCTCGCCTTATTCCGTACTTTGAGTATGGCATCCTGTCGTAGCTCCGTTTTTGTGAGGCCTCGCTAGGTAAGTGCCCCAGGGAGGTTGGTGATCGTCACCCCTTAATGATATACGTCATATGTTTCGTTTTTCGATAGGATACGCACCTCCACTGAAAGTTGCAACGTCCCGAAAATAGTAGATAATCTCACTGTGGTGTTGTGCAATTGCATTCTTTATGTATTCATATTCTGCACTCCATTTTCTTACTAGCGGATGGATCAATTACATGAGATTGAACGATATCCGGCATAGATTCCGTTTATTTCTGATTTTATCAGTGCCACTCTCTGTTTCTATCTTATTTGTGGCTTAAGTCTTTCATAACGGAACTTTTACTGCAATTATTTTGTATCGTAAATACTGTTTATTTCCATGTTTCAATGTTGTACCTCGTGTCCATTTATTAGTTCTCACAGCCCTTGATCATTGTTAGTGTGATTGATTGTGTAAATCGTGACACACTGATGCTGCGACAAGCTCCTTTCTCCAGCTTCCTCTCTCCAACATCGTCCTCCCTGGGTGTTCTAATGACTCTGTCATTACTAGATTTAGGTTTCTTGCTTGTGTTCCTCTCTGTCGCATATAAGAGTTTTACCACGGCTTTAATTCATAATCAGCACAACCTTGGACTTTAGTATTGTCCGTCATGTCTTTTGTGCGTTGGCTGTTTGTCTGACTACGGGACTCTTGCTCATGAATTCCAGCATGATTGTTCCTCTCAGACAAAGTTCCTCAGATGGCGAGTCTTATGTCTGTATATCTTACCGCTTGTTTGAGGCATGGTGAAACCCAAGATTATCACCTTCTCCGGGAGCATCGTTAGTAGTCCCCTAGTAAGCTTATGGACGGAGGGCTCCTACTGTATTTGGTTGAATTTGGATTGCCATAGATAATGTGGGGTTCGACTTGTGTGTGCCCTTGGGTACAGTTGACCTTGCCAGCTGGCCCCTTCTCCTCTAATTCCTGCTCCGAGTCAGGTAGAGTTAATGAGCCATTTATACGTCAGTGAATCGAATAGAATATCATATCGGATATTTTCCAGTATCATGTGTTGTGTTGTATATCATTTTAGTAATTCATTGGTGTGTCCGTGGGAAACTTGCGTCTAGTTAGGACTCTTGTTCAACGCCTTTCCCACTTAGTTTTTCTGTTTCGTATGTATTGTTTATTCTGGGCTGTATGATGTCCTTCTTCTGATGTGTAGTCTTCTTTGTGGTCTGCGATACTAGTGTGTAAAAAATCCGGTGGATGCACATCCCGTGAGATAGGAATTCGTGTGTGGAGTGCGAAGGTGGGAGTGGGTAGTGGGTGTGGGTAGGTGTCGTTAAAGCTTGGATTCATTAGTACAGATGACTCTGTTGTAGCTCGGAGACATAGACGCCATATCGACTCAGACTAAATTCAGTAGGAACTTCGTTGATAGGTAAAACTTTTGGAGGATGGTGAGTGATATGTTTGTCGCATACCATTGTCTCCGTTTTAACAGAAACACAGATCCATTCTTAAGTGACTTGTAAGAATGAAGGATCGTTTTATTGGTGCTTGTTAGGTGGTTGACTTGGTTGTGAGAGTTTGACTGGTCGAGTCACTGTCTCTTCTGTACTCCCGCTCGTGCTCAGTCATAGGATAGGGACTCGTTCGTGCGTCATCTAAAAGAAATCTAGAGCCGTACTGCTATATCTCGTGCTGTGCAGACTCCGTAGTGGACTCGTAAGTCTGATGTATGTTCTACGTATATGCTGACGGGCGGATCGGTGTTATAGTCTTTCGTGGGCCTAGGTGTGGGATTGGTTGTTGCGAGGCTCCGATTTCACCATGTTGCTGAACATGTGTGGCACTTATCTATTACATTGACTGGAGTCTGTTTGCTGATTCGTGAGCTGTGGTCTGATACGAGCACTCGGGTAAGCTCCGTCCATGCGAAGCGTCGTGCTGGAGTCTTAGTCAGGAAGACATCGTCTGACCCGAGTGGGGGCATTCGTACTCGCTTGAATCGATGACTTGCGTTGTTGCGTACTCGTATGCTATTCCTGCAAACAGGTCAAATATCAGTTTGGATTGAAAGTTTTAGATATCTAGGCGACTCTCCGTTATAAATGTGTTTGTGTTCGTATGACTTTCAATGGTAATATTTGACTGCGGTTATTGCGTATAATTGCTGGTGTAGTATGGGTTCAGGGCAGGAATCACTCAGAATGGTGTTCATAGAATTTGCCTCTGACTAAGATAAGTTCGGGATGTGAGCGTGGACGAAATGATATAAGTCTATTGATCGAATGCGTGGTGACTCGATATGAAGTGGAAACTGTGGGGACCTGTGTATCCTTGAAAGAGCCTTAGGGATATATAACATAAGGCGATTACCGCATGTTTTTTTAATTTTCCAGATAGAATAAATGTTGGTAGTTAAAAAGAATGAAAGAAATATATACAATAATTTCAGACCTCAACATTATATTCAAACTCCACCAAATGTATGTAGAACACTAACATTTTAAGTAGCTGTCCAGTAAAACCTATAGGCTTAATTTAAGATCTTGCCTTCATCAAAAAATGATAAAATTCAAAATGATAAATTCTGGTATCTGGTTTTAATTTGTCAGTTGGCTCCATTTCAGAATTCAGAATGTATTTGCTCACAAACTTTTAAAGGGCCTATATGTCTTTAAGTCTTTTTTTAAGTGGTTCAGGGTGAATGTGTGAGAATCAACTCCAAAAATAACTCACAAATAACTTAAACTCCAACACCGTCTTTAGTATGTAGTTATTTGGGTCCCCCTAGTGTTCACTGTACATCACTTCACTCTAACTTTTATATTTCCCAGTTGTGCTGAGGCTAGATGCAGAGCAGGCAGCCTCTCTGGGTGGGTGCCTGTCTTCCCTGCACTCTCAGGTGTCTCGCCTGCCTGTGCCCTACACGCCCGAGCAGGAGCAGGACGACCCCTACGGCCTGGGACGCTGCTGCTCCGCTCTGACCGCGTTCACCCGGCCCTTTGTGGAGAAGGTCAAACTTAACAGCAGCAAATGGGTCATCACCAAAGAAGACGAGGCGCTCAGAGTGGAAATACTCAAGTTGTAAGTTCTGTTTGATTGTATGAGCATTTATGTTTTGCTTTCACAGGGGGCATAGTGAGTGTTCCTGGGTAAGGCTTTACACACCCGAGGGGGAAATTTACTGCAACTAACAAACAGTTCAGTAGTGGACTGGTCAGCGATTATTTTTTCAATTTGTTGGCGAGTATATAAAAAGAGACAGAAATGTCTAGAGTAATCTCCCAAAACACAAGGGCGTAAAGTTCTGCCTTTGTGTGGTTTATTTTACGGTCCATTCACATTTTGAGCAATACTTGACCCTCAACCAAGACATTTACAGTCACATTTTAGTACAATCCCAATGCATTGTTAAAAATACTGTGAGAATTACATGTTTTTTAATATTCAATTTGTCAATACCCGCCATCC
>BJKM01001356.1:0-51778 GCA_015082035.1 Chaenogobius annularis | reverse complement strand
AAAATGTCCTGAATAGTTTTAGAATCTTGACCTATATCAGAACTACTTTAAGACCACACTGCAACTACTTTTCTTTAGCATTGATCATTTCTTTTTATTATCATTGTGGTATTGGAAATGGTAACTGTTGAGCCTTTTCCTTAGTATCAAAATCAAGTTTTAAATTGTTTGTATCATAATTTTTGGACTTACAACGGTGTGGCTAATTTATAGATTTTTACTGGCTATTAATAACGACCATGAGGGGGCACACTAGCAGGAAGCGCAAGCGTTTGACACACAAAGAAGAAGAATTCAGTGGAAGCACGGTTCATGGGACTGTTCAGTGGAGTGGGAACATGCAATATAAGGCGGTCTACAATTTAGAACCTGCCGCATTGAAATGAGACTTTCTTGACCAGACGTGCCCGGCGGGTCAAAAGACCACCCTGCATCACTACCGTGGACCATCTTTCTGTGTAAATATCTCATGTTACAATTTAACACTCACTCTCTAAGCACAAGCTCAGGAGCAAATTGAACCAGATGTGAAGACTCAGACACAGGTATATCAGATCACACAGTAAGGATCAAGGACAGAGGGGACAGTGGGGACAGTGGGGACAGTGGGGACAGCTGTGATGTGTTCTCTGTATGTTAAGCTTCAAAATGCTTCTGTGTTTTACTACAATCCAACTCATATTCACTGAGAAATTAGTCAAAAGACAACCGGCGCATCACTACCGTGTAATATCTTTATGTGTAAATATCTCATGTAACAACGTGGGCACCTGAGGCTTATTGACAGGTGCGGTCTATAGATGTACAAGTTATTTTTCCTTTTGTAAATTTAGCTGGTGGGGCTTATATTCAGGAGCGCTCTATAGCCCGAAAATTACGATAAATTATATCCTGAGAGCAGCATATTGTTTCTATTTTATCTTTTGGCGCCTACAAAGCATTCAACTCTTCTCTTTAAACTGCAACTCTAAACTTACTGTAGAATGAAAGAAAATGTGTATTTATATTCACATGAAAGGGAGAACTTGTGAATACATTTCCATGCATCGAAAAATGTAGCTTCACATCTGCTTCTTCCAATAAATGCTGACATAGTGGCCAGAGTCTTCACTTCTGGATTGTGGCCTTGCATATTTCTCTTATATTGTAACTGTACTCTGTTGAGTTTATTAATTAAACAGCAATGTCATTCAATTCATCCTCCTTTAAAAATAAATCTTTATCAATACAGATCTTTAAAGAAGAATTGATAGAATTTAAACGCATTACATTATACAATACATTGACTTGTAAATATATATATATATATAATTTACCTGGACAAATAAGTGAGAGTCAAAAACAAAATCTTGCAGCGTTTGGTTATTTGTATAGTGTTAATTCAAAGCCCTGAGCTTGAAGTGAATAACCTGAGGATTAGTGGAATTAACTACACTTTTAACAGCCTTAATAAAAGATCAAAAAACCCAATTCATAATGAACAAATAGTCCATTAAGAATGATCCAGGCTTAATAACACCTTAATTAAGTAATTTCTAAGTTGTTTCTATTGAATGATTTGTTCATGCTTTTCAAGGCTATTTAAGTTGTAAGTGTTTCTGAAGAAATGGTGAAAAAAAAGCTGAAATATATGGCTATGGATAGCAGTTTGGTAGAAGCCACACAAACACCGGTCTGCTAGTAAAGACAAGACAGTATTTACAGATTTACATCTTCCCAGAGGATCAGAGCCAATCTTTTTTTGTTTTTTTATTCATACACAGCCCTGTAACATTGTCTGCAATTTCAACTTCACTTCACTCATTGCTTTGCCCAACGCATTTACTATATGTATGAGCTGTTGCTGAGGCACAAGTCAGACAAGGTGTTTATTTTTCAGTTACCAGAAAATATATGAGTTCCTTCCTTGGTGGAATTGGAAATACGATTAGACTGAGATTTTAACCTTCTTACAATTTACAACCTGACAAAAAAAAAAATACTCCTCTACCAAAACATTTTACTTCGACATTCTGAAAGCCGCAAGAATTTCTTCAGCTAAGTAATCATTCAAGGCCTAAATCCCATGTTGTGTGTCATAGAGTGTCCCAAACATCAACAAACCCTGCACCTCGCTTGTTGATGCGTTTGGTCCGTGCGATGCCAGCGGAGGTGAGTGACAAACCGGTACCCATGCCCAGCACCAACTTCCAACCAAACACACTGCCACCTGCTCACCGCGACTGTGGAGATCCGAAACCATTGATCGAATTTTGCATTTACTGGGCGGTCCGTCTGAGTAAATACCTTTTCCGATAGAAACCGGAATATGGGGGAAAGTTGAGGGAGGTCCGCCGTGGCTTCTTCAATTCATGTGCCTCTGAACTTTCTCACTCGCTCCAAGCACATCAT
This sequence comes from Chaenogobius annularis, assembly GCA_015082035.1. Classification (NCBI taxonomy): domain Eukaryota; kingdom Metazoa; phylum Chordata; class Actinopteri; order Gobiiformes; family Gobiidae; genus Chaenogobius; species Chaenogobius annularis. The sequence goes on along the minus strand of BJKM01001356.1, from coordinate 49,387 downwards.
TTTAATATACAAGTTTTTTTCTTTTTTTTTTTTTCCTCTTTTGTGAAGCAGAGACGGGGGTGGTGTGTGTTTATTTAGTCAGATGGCCCAACGTGTGTGGAATAGATGTGAGCAGGAACAGGAAGCTGTCAGCACAATGGTTCTTGGCAGGAGTGAGTGATACTGGCTCCAAACCACTTCTCATTCTATGTTTGACTTACAATCCAGGACTGTCTAAAATGTTTACTAGTGCGGATTCATTTCAGGTCGATTGCCTGCCACTATTTTTCGCTTATGAAATACAGTTTGACAAAAGACAATTTTTTTTTTTTTACCAATGTATTAAATTATAGTAAATGTAGACCTTGTCGATACTAGGGGTCAACATTTAAACCTTCCTGACTAGCTTTTGCACTTGTACTTGTTGGGTTAGTCAAGATGTCGACTTGGTTTGGTCCTGTTCCTGTCCTGGTTAGTCCGGACTAGTTCTGAATTCAGGCCCAGTTTATTCCCATGTTTTATCTGGTCTATTTGCAAGTGCAAAATCAAGTAAAAAAATATTATAACATGACAACGCTACTAGCAAGTTGTTTTTGTTGTTTTTTATCGAAAAGCAAATTCCAATGCAAATTCCAAAGATAGCATTGCGTGTGGTGAAAGTGGGGGCCTGCACTGGATCAGAACCGGTGCTCATTGGACCAGCAAGCTTAAATTCTTGTAAAAAAAAAATTATGGAGGAGGTACTCCAATGTGTGATGGTACTAAATAAATATACCAGTAAAGTCACTGCAAATCAGAGCGCCTCCATTTTAAGGATTAAAACAGGATTATTACAGGTTGTTCCACAGTTTTTTTCCATTGTTGAGATGCCCTTAAAGTACAAAGTACCAAGTGTTTTTTTTTTCTTGAAAGACACTTAAAGAGGTCTCGATTCCACTTATACTTACATCCAGTTCCCTTATAACTGAACCTATGCGCAAAACCTCAAACACGTTTTCATTTTTAAAGGATTTCGACTCGCAGAAAGCCCCAAAAGGCTTTCCTCATTATGTAGGTGTTAATAGTGCCTTCTATACATGTCATTCAAGCAGAACTTTGTGAGACCTGATTTTATGCGTCCGTTGTTTCATTATAATTGAATTGCTAGAAGGTTTCCTGGAGAGAGGCATATCGTTTGGTACTAATTATCTTAGAGTGTACAAAAGTTAGGTTATTTGTACTGAAATTAGAAGCACTTTGCATTCCCATTGGGTTTATTTCGGGGAACTTTCTCTTTTAAAATCCAAGGGCAACTGCATTCGTTTTATGCAAATATAATTTTTTTATCTTTCAGTCTTTGACCAATTAAAATTGTAAGCGCAAAACCTTTTTCAAATTAAGTGTTGAGACTGGAGAATGAGTTGTTTTGTGACAATAATGTAACAGGAGCTTTAATTAAGCTTCCCTTATTGGACATATTGTTTAAGGTCTTTAATCTTTTATGAGCTTTTAATCAGAATGTAATTCCCGTATCAAGATGTATCCTGAGTTTGGATGAATCATGTTCAAGTAATCTTTTCATCTCTGCTGCTGTTTGCTCTTTGCAGAAAATGCTTCATTTCATTCAATTACCTTCAACTATATATATACACACATATACACACATATATATATATATATATATATATATATATATATATATATATATATATATATATATATATATATATATATATATATATATATATATATATATATATATATATATATATATATATATATATATATATATATATATATATATATATATATATACACATATACATAAATATACATATATACTGTATATAGACACACACACACACATTTTGAAGTGACAATGTTACATTTTAACTGCATTAATACTAAGTAAAGGTTTAATTTATTTATCACTATGGGACACACAGTTTTATGTTTTCAATACATTAGCTTACTTTTACAACTTTAAATAACTTGAGGGAATTGTTAAATATTTGAGCCCTGTCTCCGGCTGCCTCTTGGCAAGGTTGTTCATTTCAAAAAAGTTTTTAATCAGGTTAAATAAAAATACAAGTTTTTAAGCCATCTATATTTATATATACATCCAACAGAATAACCTTTACATTTTGTGTAGAATAGAATGTGTGCCCGGGATGATAAGGGCTGGGAATGGTAAATTAGGCTATTGGCACCAAGTGATTATAATAATGCATTTGATTTAGATTTTTGGGAGACTCAAAGCCCTTTACAGTGCATTACTCATTCACTCCACATCTGGTGGTACTAAAGCGATTATTGTAGCCACAGCTGCCCTGGGGCAGACTTACCCACCTACACACTCAGACTCACACACCTACACGCTCGCTCATACACACATACACTCACACTCACACACATACGCTCGACACATCAGATTTGCTATATACTGGGAAATGTGGGTGGAGTGTCACCCATGCACACTGTGCCACTGTGGCACCTGGTTTTCCCAGCAAATCTTCCATCCAAGTATTAACCAAGCCTGGTCTTGCTTAGCTCAGATCTGACAATCGTTTGGCCAGGTATCTTCGCTCTGTAATTGTTATATTTTGTATATATAATCATCCTAACTCTACAGCTTCACTCCTAATTGCAGAGAATTGTATATCTTTTTTTTTCCTTAAAGGATCATTATGTCTCTTGCTCAAATCAAAGTGTTACATTATGTGTCACATTCTTGCTCATAAATGCCATTCTTTATCAGGCCGTAGCAGTGTGTGCGTGTGACTCCGTAAAAGCTTAGCCCATTGTCATAAATAGGCCACTGAGTAACTTCACACATGTCTCCAGCGCAGCCACACTCTATATGCAAAGCAGAGCCATCCGCCGCGTTAAAGAAGCTGCTGCCAAGTGATTATATTTGTAATTTAATTTCCTTAGTTACACAGCGATAAGACGAGTTGGCCAGGGAAGAATAGAGTGGCAAGAATACGGCTATTGCTCTATTGTCTGCGCTGAGATGTCCAAGCCCACTCCACTTACAAAGGAGACACTGACAGGATATAGGGATTCAAAAGTTCAAAAAGTGGGATGACTACTTTTTGGCTTTTCCGTGACCCTCGCTGGTGGGGACTTATATACATCATCACTCTGTCAGCCAATTACGCCGAAATGTGTTTGTCTTTTTACTTGTCATCTCTCACGCTGGTCATATAAATACATTGTCTACAAATAGTTACCCTATTTAAGCCGCCGCTCCGCTCCTATACGCCCACGGCCTGGTTTCAAACTATAAGGTTCAACATCTTCTCAGTCAGCTAAACTTCTAAACTAAATAGAAAAGGGAGAAGAAAAAGGATTAAGCTGATACAAGATCACGGTGAAGTCAATTTCCAGTTTTGTGTGTGACTAATGCAAGATGCCTTTTTGGGTTCCTTTGTTTCCTGAAACTGAGAGATTCGTTATCAATTATCTCGTCACTTTTTAAAATCTGCTTCCCAAACACATCAGGCTACAGACTATGACCACAAAAATAATAGCTTTGTGTTCAAAATCAGAATCATATAATGAACCATCTGCGCTTCTATACAAAATAAACAAATAGTATTGAAGAAATAGTATGAAAAAAATAAACGCACTGTATTTTCCTCACCTTTGTTTTTCTTGTGCTTTTCTGCCCCATTAGATCAAATGTCGTGCCTTTTGCAATTTGTATCATCTCTAATCTCTGTATTGATTGGCAGATATTCCTGAAAGTAGACATTGCTGCTGTTTAGATTCAGCTTCTGTTGCTCCCCAACGGCCGGGTCAAAGCCAGTGTACATACATGCAAGAAAGTGGTACTCGATAGCGACCAAGAAGTCTGGCTCCTCATCCCCCTGTTCCCCTTTTGGACATTTACATTCCACAAGAAGGAAGCAACAAACAGATGTTTTATTTCTATTTTTACAATGCTGGCAATGCATTTTCAACTCAAAAAGGTCATCTGGAATCCTCCCAGAAATATGTGTGTGGATATGTGTGCGTGTGTGTGTGTGTGTGTGTGTGTTTGGCGTGATATCTAGTAGGTGAACAAATATGATGATGGTGTTGAGTGGCTGATTGAGGATTCTGAACAGGTCTGAGCTGTGCGGGACTGATGGCTGACTTTCCTCTTCTCTCTTCCACAAATCCTTACCTGACCTGCTCCTCTGCATTAGTATTGTACGGCGAATGGGGAGAATGGACCACTTATCCATTTGCAAAAGAGTGGTCATTTACACTGAGCTCAAAATCCTTTCGAGACGTAGAGACGTGTATGATTGGAGAGATGAAAGGGTAAAAGTGTATTTTCTGAAGCATAAAGTGGCTTTATTTGAGGAGGTTTGAGAGAAAGCACATTGATGATTAAGTCTGAATGAATTTTTACAGTTGCAATTGGAATTAGGGGAGTGTTTGCTACAATTAGACCCCGTAATTGTACTAAAAGTGGTGGTGACGGCCTGATCAAGTATCAAGATGTCATTGGTAGAATAATCAAAACCGCCTTCCCTCCAAAAATATCTTCAGATTCACGTAAATGTATAACTCTTTAATATGTTTCCAAATCTGGATTGTACCATCAGAAAGAATCCCCCCACTCTGGGACTTTAAGAATCAAAACATTTCAGTAAGTCCAGTGTTTTGACGTTTCTGTTGAATGTGTCAGCAGAAATGTACACAAAACCTGTGAGGGGGGGCGCTGTTTTGGAAAACTCTGTAATTGGATGTAATTCAGAGTGTGAATTTACGTGGGACGTTTTGATTACGGGGACTTATCAGTTACTTATAAGTAGTAGTATATGTGGTGGTGGTACTGCAAAACTGGTGCTGTTTCACTGGTTTCGTTTTCAACTTTCTACATAATACTATAATGCTAGAAATACTTGAATAATAACCATATTAGTGGCTAGTACTTGCATGTAGAGTATTTGACTTCCGTACAGGTTTAGTATACATCTAGTATACTTGCAAAAGACAACCACACCTTCTCCTCATGAAAGCCTTTCACGTACAACTTTACCTGAACGTAGATGCAACACCAGCACCACCAAATGGTCAAAGAGTGCATAGCTACATTTGTAAGCTATCTTTTTGTTTTTATTCCGAATTTGCAGCCCAGAAAAATACGATTAAGAATGCTGCAGCCTGGCACTCGTTTATTTATTAATTTAAGTGAATGAGACAAACAAGGGCGCAGTGTGTTAGGGGGAAGGGTTGGAACACGAGCAGAAAGCATAATTGTACCGGGACATGCCTGTGTAATTAGACTCACTGATTCTATATACAATTCTGTGGTCCAGGTCAAAGGTTTACAGAAATGTACAACACACAAAATTTATACTATGTTACATTTACTTGAGTAGGTTTGTGAATAAAGTTGTACTACTTTATTGACATTCCCATTTTACTTCTACTTGAGTAATGTAAGTTTTACGGAGAAAATAATGAATGGTGGAAAATGTAATTATCGCTACAAAAGGACAAATTTGCAGATCCGACTGTGGGACAGGTGCAAGAAGGCACGCAGCTTGCCAAACCAAAGAAAGAAGAAATCTCTCGCACACTGTCTTTCCTTGCAGCCCCAGTGATTTTATTTACAGTGCAACGTTTCGGCTCTTGGGCTTCATTAGGCCTGACAAAAGCCATGGGCCAAAACGCTGCAATGTAAATAAAATCACTGCTGCTGCTGCAAGGAAGACAGTCTCTGGGAGAGATGTCTGCTTTCTTTAATTTAATTATCTAAAGTGCTTGGCCTCTAACTGTAGGGTTGCCAGTTCCTAAATCGCATACTGCTTTCATGTTCCAGGGCAAGGCAATTAAAGGTGCACTATGTAACTATGTTTTTAAAGGTACAATTTGATTATTTAGCAATAAGAATAATTAAATAATACATACGTTTATTGCAATACTGTGGAACATCCCGGGCAAAGCAATAACCTTCCCACAAGAAAAGTTACATAATGCCCCTTTAACCATGCCTGGATGATAGAGAATGATATCTCTTTGCATGTTTACACAGATCAATAGCTTGTCCGGTCACCGTTTTCATCCGCGCGAGTTCAGATGGGCGTGATTGACAGGTGGGTAAGCCGATCAGGGACACAGACAACATGGTCCATCCATATCAAAACAAACATGGCAGCTTACGAAAAGAAAGACAGAAAGAAAGAATATCACAGGGGAGTGAAAAACATTGTGCATTTCTTCCGACTCAACGAGTGAAGCACAAGACGCTGTAAATCTGAGGTGAGAGAAGTTTGAGTTTGTTCTAAATAGCATATGATCAATGAGCTCCTCTGATTTACAGGCGTCATGGAAATAGACTAATCTGATTGCACGGCTCTGTGTGAGTGTGTGTGTGTGTAGTCTGGATCCCTTTGACCCACCTTGCCTATACTATCTGTGTGTAAATGTGTAAGGTGTAGAATGGCAGTCCCGGCATTTTCTTCTCACAGTTACCGATGGCTTAATTCAACTGAACATTTTTGTATTATTTCTTCTGAACATGTTGCTTTGGTCCAGGTTGCTCTATTTCATTCTGAGTAATAGAAATTCCTCAATCTTCTAAGACTCTGTTCCATCTTCTTCTAATGATTGATGTCTCTATGGCCAATGCCCTTCACAACATTCCAGTCTATCTTAGCAGAGCATCTTCAGTCCATTTATGTGTCATCTTTACTTCTGTGGCTGAACTATCTTCATCTTTCCATCTCCACATCAATTGGACCTGGCTTTCTCTAAAGGCCTTCTTGAACTTTGCTCAGAGGCCGAATCAGAAGTTCAACAAAGTGAGTTGTAAAGGCAAAAAAAGGGATCATTCTTTTCATTCAAATATGAAATCAATGCCTAGACTTATTAGAGTGGCATTTACAAAAGGAATCATTTGTCTGAAGTAAATCATTTGCTTATTTTGTCTCAGAATCCCGAATCCCCTGTAGCATCTCTGCTCGTGCATCTTCCTGTGGTCCTGATTAAAACGCGACAAACACGTTACAATGTTCAAAATAAGAATATTAAAGCTGAACAGTGAAAGGAGGAAGTATGCATTGGAATCTTTCTAACTCGTTCATCGCTCTCACAAGCCCTTTGGCACATTGTTAGTATCCACATCATGCATACATTTCCACGTGAGGCCGCGGCTTTAGAACAGCTTTTTCAGATGGCAAAGTGAAACTGGGGCGGACCGTCCAAGCGCAGCCAATCAGAGCACTGCTTTCAGCTCTTACCTCCGGGTTGCTGAGAAATGTAATACTTAATCACAAGCTTCAGACATTTTGTCATAAAGAAACACAACACTGTTTAAAGTGTCCATCTAGCGCAGAGCTGATTTGTAAACCTGGTCTCTGCAACAATAACAAAAAAAAAGACAGCAATATAGCAGGTATGTATTATATTAAGCATAAAATATCTACAATAAAACACTTTCCATTCTCATTTCTTGTGGCTACACATTTTCTCTGGAGTAAAGTCATTTATACATTTAAAAAACAATTTCATAAATGAGTAATTTATAAAATTATCACAACTCAAGATTGTGCTTATCTAAAATGTTGTGCCCCACAATGGGGAAATTCCACTTTTGCAACACAGATTAGGAACAGAAGTATAATAAGAAAAACAAATAACTTATTATAAATAGCAAAATGACACTCTCATTTACAGCTGTTATATAAGGACAATTTAGGTCAAAAATAACACCAGAACAGCAAGGCCCAGGAGGAGAATAGGTCAGCGCACTGTGAACTGAGTGAGCCCGGAGCTTACACAGAGATGCTCTTTACGCCCACGGATCAGATGCCACCGCAGGACGACTTTGAAGGACATTACCTTCATTTACACAGGCATTAACACCCTGTTGGTATATCAAAAAAAAAAAAATCCTCTGAGGAATTAATAACAAACTCATTAGCAGCATCCAGCAGGGCGGAACTGCCTTTTAATTAGAGCAACACCTGATTAACACCCAATTAACAAGTGCCACCGCCACTCCATTCTGCAGCACTTTGGAAACATCAGCAGACTGGTGTGGCCGGTGGCATATCCTATCCTCCTGGGAATGAGCACAGAAAGAGTGAACAGAACGTGGAAGTCTGAGAGTGGTTAGGTCCAAATGTTTTACAGACTCGAGACTGATAAAAAGCATGAAGGGAGTGATTTCCTTTCACTGACAGATGAGTCAAATGATCAAAAAGGTGGCAGTGTCCATCAAAGTCAGCCGACCGCAAACAAGAAAACAACTACTCTACGTTTGGCAGACGGTTTTGTGCCACGAACAAACAGGCACAGAGTCTCATCTTTTATTAAAAGTATAAAAGTTACAGTTCTTTGGTGCAGCACTTTGACTGTGAATGGAGTTAATTCACACTCAGATGCACTTAATACAGGCGTCAATAAACGTCTTTGAAGAACGGGCCAGTCAATGTCTGTTTTTGTCAAATGCACGAAAAGCGTTTTAGTGTAAGGGCAAAAGTGATCATGGTTTTTAGCTTCTGACAAATAGAAAATAAAAAGCTCACAGATAGTGTTAAACTAAGCAGAGAGTCTTTAGCATCAGCTGTGTGTGGCATTGGCTCCTGACAGCGCCACATGTGACAATCAAACTGGTTTTACAAATCAGCAGAGTCTGTAGTAACCTGTGATGAGTCCTAAATACTCTATTATGGCACGCATCAGAAGACACGGTCACGCAACAATAGTGGAATCATCTCAAAAACAAATTGCACAAAGAAACAAAAGAACAAAAGTATTGTAACTCCTTAGTGTTTGTAGAAGGTCTCAGACAGCTGTCAGTCACACAAACCCTGTCACTGTCAGAACCTCTTTATACCCTCGCCTTAACCCATTTGACCAATCTTCAGTCAGCTCCCCACAGAGATAAGAAATGCCTCCTTTCCTGTGGAGTAGACTTCTTCCCTCTGGAGTTTCACATTTATCAGCAGAGTCCATTTACTTGAGTCCATTCAGGGATCTGACATGTATCTCTTTGGGATGAGGTGGCTCTTAGCGCGCGGGTAATAACTGTCACTGAAAGAGCGCTCGTTGGACTTGAGCCGAGACGCCCAACGCCACTCTTCCACCGTCTTCTCCAGATCGGGAATAATGTCTGGTACAACAATCTGTTCAGCCAAAAACACAATAGTCTCCACTACCATAAGAAGAAACCAGCCCAATGCCCCGATCCAGTATGAAGATCCCAAGATGGAGAAGTCCTCGCGGATCTCCTTTTGATGGTGGTAAGTGAACAAAGACCAGCTGAAGAAGAAGAAAAAACCTGAAAGAAAGCACAATTGTTCATATTATACAAATTCATCTGTATATATGTGTGTACATGCACACATACACACATACATACACACACATATAAAAAGAAACCACTATTATGTTATTGTTTTATTGTCATTGTGGTTTCAAAATTGGTATCAAGTCTTTTCCTACACCATTTTTTACAATTTCTTTTTACAAAATTACACACCTATATGTAGTTTTCTTGTATCTTGTTTAAAATGACAAATTACACACATAGCTTTGAGTTTTTTCTTAGTTGTCAAGCAAATACTTTATTATTGTCATTCACATCACTTCTGAAAATACTTTTTTACCCACCCAAAAACATGATTGCTTCAACACAAATACAAATATAATAATGTGTGTTATCAAATTATATAGTAAACAGGCTCTTTTTCACCTAGATTATCTCATTCTATACATTGTAAGTAAAGTATGTAATGTAGTCAATTTTGTTTTTTCATTGTCATGTATTTTGTAGTTGCATTGACTAAAATATAGTTTAGTTTTGTATGATTCATTTTAGAATTGTTCTGTGCCATGTATGGAAAATGGATGCACATATCAGTCCCATTCCCACACATCTCCTGTCTTAAGTCAAAGCGTGGCACAAACCTGTGCAGATCATGGTGTGCAGCAGCAGTGTGGTTGGATACAGAGCTTGGCCTGCCATCAACAGGGAGCGAGTGTTGGAGTAAGAGCGCACTGTCTCCGATGTCCAGCAGAGGGCGAACACCAGACACAGGGCGCCAGTGCCCACAGCCATCAGGAAGGACAGCGCTGCAAAGACCCTCTCTGCTTCCAAAACTGCAACACACCCAAGGCAATAGGTTTTGTGAAGATGTTTTTGTAACAATATAAATAACACAACTCTAAAAGCAAACATTAGATATGGAAAAGTGAACAAGAGCTTCTATAAAAGTCTCTTCTAAGTTCACATACAGAAACATAATCATTATTATCTGTTGATCAGGTATTTAAAACATTAAAAATACTTTATATTTCCAAACCCATGTCACAATCTTCTGGGTTGTGCAAACGGCTCACAGACGGAAACTTCCACACAGGAGTGGTGTTTTGCATAAACAGCACTGCCTTTTTCTTCATGTCAGCATACACAAATACAGGAGGCTGGAAATGTTTACAATCAAGCCATCTGTTAATTCTGCATGTACGAGCTTTAATTCATATTTCATATGATAATTTTGAAATCTACATTAACATTTTATTTATTTACAACAGGACAATCAAACATCCTTATCGAGAGCTACTCCAAGACAAACAGTCAGAACCAGTTTCAAGTCATTTTTACAACTAGGCTACAGAGCATGGGATGCATTTGGAGAACAGTAACAATGTTTGCAGGCACTTTTGTGTGCATTTTAAAATGTATCTTTGCACAGTTATCCGAGTGTAAATGAATAGCAGAATATCAATTTGAAAATGTAATAATGTTACTGAATTTAAAGTGGGGAAATGACAGCTTTACAAATATGCGTTTTTAGTCTGATGAATTGTGAACTGTAAAAGATATGGCAAGATTGCATTGTAATATATATATTTTTTGTCTATAACTGGTTTTGGCTGTCACTGAGCCAATGTGTGTGTGGGATGTTAACTGTAGCCCTTCAAATGCAATGTGGAATATAAATACAATCTACAAAAGACATTTACATAATATAAGAGCCAAAATAAAAGTTCAACTACAAAAACAGTGACTTTCCTGACTCTCCTTCCTGCCCTTTACTAGAGGCTTCTACACAAAGAATGCACCCGAAGCAAGCTCAAACTTGTTCCACTTGCTGAAAAGCTCTTTTGCAACCCACCAGTGCTCCTGAATCTGATCAGCATTCCCCTCAGAGCCAGAGGTGTGCAAAAAGTCTTCCTAAAAGCTGATCTCCTCTGAGCCTTCATCCACCTCGCTGTCCTGGCAAACAGATGGCTTGTGCATGACTAAATACTGCTCTTTGCCCCTCCAACATTTTATGCTTCACGTTCCGTTGCCTGCCAGAGCTGTCAGAGTGTCTCTGACAGAGACAAAATGGGCTTGACAGGAGGTGAGAGAGTGCACATGCTTACCGTTGAAGACTGGGACATCTCCGCGATTTGTCAGGTCAGCTTTGGTAATGTTCCACAGTGTCCATAGTCCCCGGTCCTCCAGCCAGAATGGTGTCCAAATGGCATAGCAAAGGCACAGGCAGCCCGCCAGCCCCACACACGACTGAGCGAATCGGAAGCGACTGATGTAATCATTAAGCTGCAACAACTTCATACTGAACTTCAATTGTAACAGAACAAAATAAATAGTCTGAAATAGCAAAAACTTGTCTTTTCAAAAGGTAAAAAATAAATACAAATCCACGACAGCTATAATTATAACAATAACTCTGCCGTGCAAACTTGTCTCTCTGTACTCAGTTTGTGACAAGACATCTGCTTCTTTTGTTAACTCCACCCACATTGTACCAGTGGAACTTCCCCAGGCTGTCAGGGAAGTTTCCTGAGGAGGTCTCCACTGAAGCCCACTCACTGTAAGGAAAGTGAAAGTAAACAGTGGCATCAAAACCAACTGGATGGAACAGTGAGGCTTTGATGATAACAACAAAAGACCAGTGAAGAGACTTACAGGCCGTATAGAAGGAAATGTAGAAAACGGATTAATAAGTAAGACTAAGCGAGAGTTAAATACAGCTCAAATCAGGGCTAAACCAGGTCTAGACTGGGACTAAATCAGGTCTTACTTAACGTGGAGTAAACCGGGTCTAAACCAGGACCTTACAGGAGTTAAATCTGTGTTTATTTCAATTATGTTTAGCCCAGACTAAATAACAATACAGGATTAAACAAGAGCGTAAAATGGGTTACTTTTAAGTCTATAAATTAAGCTGCAATCGACTCTGAAACTACCTCTGTGCAGACTTCCCATAGTGGCAGAGTCACAGAAACAAAAACATGTATTCCATTGAGCAGAAAAGTTCTTACTACAGTTTAAAATGAAAAAAAACAAAACATGTTAATAGAAATCTGGCTTTTGCGATTGGCTTCCAGTAAAGAGTCAGCTCTAATGGCTCCCACATGTATTAGAACTCTGGGCATTTTGATTTGAAAAACAATAAGGACAATTCATATTTTTTGCTGTTAAACTAGTTATTTTCTTCCCTACTGTCATGTCAAGACAAAATCACTAAGATGTTTTATTATATTTACAGGCCAATATTCAAACTTGATTGCGATTCTTCTTCAGTAATGCTTAGATTTACGATTTGTTTTAAATCATAGGGTTCCGTTCAATGTTTAAACGTGCCCAACAGAAAAATGAAAAAAAAAAAAAAGACTTGCACTGTCAAACTAATAAACAAAATGACATGTGTTTAAGAATGTGTTTAGCACTATACAAAAAAAATAAAACAGGATTCATTTTCCAGCGTCATGGATGGCGATTAAATACTGTTCTTTAGAGTGGGTTTTAGCAGGCCTGAGCAGGAGCTGAAGATTCACAACAAAGAACCAAACTTAAACTCAAATTAGGGAAGTAGCAGTGTTGGTTTCTGGGGGGAACACCGGTTGTGGCTGTGGTAGATTTCCCCACGTCATGTAACATAGCACCACCTTCACTTTCCCTCTGAGTAATGGAACCAGCCCACTGTGTTTTGAAATGTACCACGGCCTGAACGTGCACTCCTAACCTTTGCGCACAAAACCACACAGGCTTCTCATATAAATTACAGTGTATTTAAAGATTTCATGAACAAAACAGATTATGGATTCAGAATGGAGAAAGAAAATAAAGTGCAAGATGGCACAAGGCATTGAAAACGAATTAAGAAAATGTTTTGGTCAAGTTTTTTCCGTTTGGTAACGTGCTAGCCCCTGAGGGTAAGCTAGCACTTTATAAAACACATTTATTGTCAGGATTTATAAAAGCAATAGGCACATGCTAAACAAATTTAATAATAATAATGCAATAACATACTAATTGGAGCTGTCAAACGCATTGTCTTGTGCTGTAACCCAAGAGATAAAAGAAAAACGTCTCAAATGTATACATAGTCAATGTTTCTGGGGTTAAACTTTTTGGCTGGGCTTTTTTGGGATTGTCCGATATTGCTATTCAATTGAACGTGCAAAAATATTCAATTACCTGAAAAAAACAGCAATACATTTTGAGTTTTCTTATGTTGTGCAACCCTACTTGTGAAGTAAATGGAAAACATTCTCTTTAAGAAGTTTAACAGCAAAGGTCATCTGCCAAATCACATTTTTAAAATCCAACTTTAAAAGCAGCATGTCTTACCTTATTATTATTATTATTATTATTATTATTATTATTATTATTATTATCTACTTGAGTCACATTATCGCTCCTTCTCTTTCTGCCTTTGGTTTTATGCCACCTCTTCACTCCACCACGCGATCAGAACCGACCTTGTGTCAAGAGCTTGAGTCCTTTCTTTTTCCAAGTAAACCACTACAGACTTTAAACGAATCCTCTTCCTACTCTTGGCTTACTTCTTGGCCCTTTGCAGCAGTGCCTTAAATCCATCAAGTATCGCCGGGTCCTCCCCAGCCTCAAGTTCTGGAGTGTTTTTCTGCAGCCAATCGGAGGACCTCATTTGATGGCGCAGTGTACCAATCAGAGTGTCCAGCTTGTCGATGGCCGAAGTGGTGCCATTCTCTCTCAGCGCGTCTGGTGACTTGCTCCGGGGAGACGGGATGGAATTGACAAACACGGAATTGTTGGAATCGCTGTTATCCTCTTTTGCTGATCTTCCATGTCTCTCAATGGGCCTTTTGATGCTGCTCGAGCTGGGGCAGGCGTGTGTCTCTTCGATTTCCTTCAGCGCGTCTTTAAATCGCCTCAAGCCTGAAAAGCAGAGCAAATGAGGGACTATTATCAGATCTATAAGCGGTTTCAAAAGAAAAGTGATGTTGTCTAGAGTTAAACAAAATGTGTAATTGCCTTCTGAATTGGATAATGGGGCAAAATTGCGCGGAAAATAAAAAGTGTTCTGGACTAAAATGTGACGAGACGGGACGGAAAACAAACGTCAAACACTGACCCAGCTGTAGGTGGTGCTGTTGATCTGCGAACACAATGCGGAACCACCCCGGAGTGGAGCAGGAGAAGGCCTGGCCGCAGCTCAGCACCACTTTGTGTCTGAGGAAGCACCTCCACAGAGACAGCTCATCCTCGAACGTGAACTCCCTCAGGTACTGCAACATTTACACACACATAATACTAGCATCGCGCCTCATTATTCAGAAAGAAACAACATAATTTACAGTTAAAACACTGTGTCAAAGTGCCCATTGCTCACAAGAAAAGGCTAACTGTTGGAGAAACTGTGGCAGCCAGGAGGCAATCACGTGTTTGGGACTGTCCTGTCGCTCAAAAGATATTGGACTGAAACTAACAACGCACTACAGACTGTTTTTGACATTATCATCATCATCACACTCGATTTTAGAGCAATGTACTTGGGCCTCAAAACTCCCGCCATGGACACAATAAATGTATACCTTTGGAACGTACTTTTGGCCGACTTTGGACCAAGCGGGACTCAATTTAAATGTGCCGTGCTTTTGTCTCTTTTAAGGTTTCGTTGATGTCTACTTGCGCGCTCGCTGGTTGTGTCCTGTATTTTTCTGTGTTTTATTTTTTATCTTCAAAAATCAAATAAATAAGCTAAATAGAAATGAATCAATAACAATGAAGAAGTACTACATTTTGGCAAAAAGTAGTGATCTGGATTGAAACAAAACAAAACAAAACAACAACAGAAACAACTGCGTAGATTTTCAAATGTTTCTAGCTGTTTTGATTTGTATATTTTTGTTTACTCAAAGCTGAGGCGCTAACTAAAACTATGGATGTGCTAAAAATAACCCCTGAACCATTTTATGCAGTCTCAAATAATAAAGAAGAATATCTAAAGTTATTGCAATTTTCCTGACAAGAATTGCGCTAAGATTTGCAATTTGTGTTTTAATAAATCAAATTCTGTTCGACGTTCCCGTTTTAAATACATCCAGGAAAATGTTTAAAAACACTGACATTTTGAAGTGACAAAACTCTGGATTTCAGAAGACGTTGGTCCCGGTCTGAACTTCAGCGTCGGCAGTTTTCATGCCGAACAAGACGAGGACATTTTGTTTGTGGAAGAAATGATGCTACTTCGATTCGTTACTTCATTCGCTTCGATCCCGATTAAACTTGTAGCCCTAATCCACTGTAAAAATGACTTCTTGAGTACTTCAGTCCAGTGCTTTTACGTTTGTATTTCATTACGTTCCACCGCGGCTAAGTTCTGATATGTTGATAGTAATTGGACTCACCTTCCTGAGATCAGCCCAAACAAACAGAGCTGCAGGCCAGTCCAAGAAGGGGATTCCTAAACTCTTCAGCTCGTACGTCAGGAAACTGTGAGCGTTCTTTAGCCTGCTTCTGTTTTCAGGTAGAAACTCATTGTCGATCCATTCTAGGAGAGTGAAAAAAACAAAAAACCCGAGTAAAGTTAAGTGTAAAATGAAAGCAGCACGGTACCACTACACTAACACTAATATGACCCCTGGTACTGACCTCGGTCCTGCAGCAGCTGCGCGACCTGGTGCTGAGTCGGCCCTGGGATCCCGTGAAAGGAGCCGAGCTGGGCCAAAGCTTCAACGAGCCCTCTGTTCTCCGAGTACAGCGTGCCTATGCGGATCCCTGCCATGGCAAAGTCCTGGAAAGACAAAGAGGAAACGAGTGAGGACCAGAGAGAGCGTGCGGGAAAAAAAAGAAAAAGATCCCATCGTTTAAGGCCGTAGCTTCAGCGCGTTTCTGCAATGTGGTTATTTTTGAATATTTCAGAACAGTTAAATGCATGAGTAGAGGCGGGAAATATGTCAAAATTGAGATATTGTCGTGAATGTTGTTTTGAAGGCAGGCAAATTTGGAATATTGAGTGCATCGTTTATAGTGAAAAATGCTAATATTTGACAATAAAAATGGAAACAAGCTGTCGTAAACTTTATCTCAGCACTTTAGTGATTACTATTACACACAACATACATTTATACGATATTTAAAGCTCAACGAATGCGTTTAAAGACATATTTTTACGCATTATGCATGGTCTGAATATTATTAGTCGATTAGATTGTCATTTGTGTCACTCACTCCTAAGAGTCCCAATGAACTAACGCAGTAACTCATGTACTATTACTGTAAAGTGATAACAGGGCTGTATGTTAAGGGGTGGGCTGGAGTCATGTTGGGTGTTGCACTTACCTTACTCATCCCCCACATCACATGTGTCCGTTCAGGATCAGGCAAACTGCGATGACAAAAAAAGAAAAACAGGATTGATTGTGTATTGTCGTGCTGAGCAAATGTACAATTCACACTTTACCTTTCCAGATTAAGGACACTTGAAAACACCGCGGATTCGTCAAAGATTGTCAGCATATAAACCTCATCCACAATGACATGAAGTTCATTTCTAGAGGGACATCACAAAGAATAGACATAAACAACGGGCTCGATCGTGAAAAGAAAACGACTTTATTTGTACGCAAGAACACACAATATATACTGCAGATTTGATGGAAATTCAAATCGAACTTTAGAATGGGTCCCTTTGCGGTCACTGTCTGTATAAAAGCAGTGTGGTTTATGGTTACAACAGTTCAGCGCCCGACCAGCTCTCACAAGAGGAAGATCATTTAGTAAACAATGGCTGGTGCAGGACACTTCTTGGCACACGGTTGCACTTAACGATAATAGAGCGGGGAGGTGATAAAACTCCATCAGCACCACTTGTTATTCCGCGCACAGGTCAGAGCACCAGGCCGTAAAATAAAGAGTTTAAAACGGGATTTATGCTGTGCCACAGAACGGGTTAAAAGGCGGGTTCAGGCCTGGATAAAGCATCTACCGTCTAGTATAGATGCTAGATAAGAGTTTGAAATGTCGGTATCATGACGACGCTAAAACTCCTACGCAGATGTACCTTTTAGCAAACTCTAAGAAGGCAATTATCTCTGTCTGGGTGTAGATCTCAGCCAGGGGATTGTGTGGATTCATCAGTATGACGCCGCGGATTGTAATTCCCTGCAAAGGTCAATGGAGTTTAATTAAAGACTGTTAATAGAGGTTATAAAAGTCAAATAACTATAAGTGAAGCTAAAACCTGTAGAGTATTTTAGGTTGCGCGTTTGCAAAAAAGTTACCTCTTGTTTCGCTCTCTTCAGCCCTTCTTCTAATTTGTCAACAGTGAGATGGAACGGTCGACAGCCGCTCTCGTTTTCCTTTCAAAGACGGAGAAAAAAATGAATGAATAAAAATGAAATCCTGCCCGCATTTACAATAACAACAACGACCAGACTTTTATCGGTACCTCGCAGTCCAAAGGCACGTGGAAGAGCTTAACGTCGGCGTACAGCTCCAGGTCCTCCGTGATGACGCCGTAGAACGGAGTTGGAATGAGAATGGCATCTGCGGTCAAATGCGGAAAGCTCAGTAAGTGTTTGCGGTGCTACGAGTCCATGTGAATCCATTGTGGTGCGGTCTACCTTTCGGATCACAGATCACCGTGGCGACACATGAGAAGAGGGAGCCACAGCCGTTCATCACCACCACCTGCACCAAAACAAACAAAACAAGCACGCATCCATGTTAGAAACTAGTCCGTTACAACTGTCAACTCCATAATTACAGAGAACAACGTCCGTATGTTTGGGGCAGCCTATAATTTGGGGGAAATGGAGCCGAGGCGCCCGACTTTATACCTAAAAACGAGCAAATACGTTTGTTTTCGGTGGTAATCATAAAATATCTTTCATAAACCAGGCAGGAAGAGCCATAAGCAGCGCTCTGATGGATTTGCGCCCCAGGTTCACGTCGCATGACAGAAAAAGAACCAAAAAAAAGCAGTTTAAAAGCTGTGTACGTGCTCAAAAATGAATGTATGTGAATGTTAACAAAGTGCCAAAGGGTTTGAGAGTTATATTTAAATACATACAGTACTTCCTCCTTTTGCAGTTTGAAAATGAGGTACCCCAGCTTTAAGTCGTACTGTAATAGCCTGGTATGTGTTAATATTTTCATGTAATCAATGTGAATCATTCATCTGAGCCCACCAACTTTATATGAGCGGTCACATTCTTACTGTATGTGTTATGCCAAGTTGTCCACCCACCTGCCTTATGCTTCCCCACGCCAGCAAATAACTCGTACTGGGACAGAATTATCACTCCACAGGTAGTACTGATTCACACTTTTCATGAATATTACCAAGTGCATGTAGCCAACACTAGAGAAATGTAATATGAACTGTCGTGCAAAGCTATTATACTCACATTATCAGCCTTCAGTGGGCGTGGAGAGTAGCAATAGTCAGTCAAGAACCTCGCCACCTCCTCCCGCAGGCTAAAGGCACAAACGACAGCACAGGGAAGTGAATGATTCATCCGATACTTCTACTGTACAAGTGAGCGTAGATGAGGTTGGGAAATCTCACAATCTGTGTCCGGTCCAGTCTCCGTACTGCAGTAAGGACGAGGTAACAAGCAGCATGTCAGGCTTGGTCAGCTGCGAATGAGAAGCTCACATTCATCACATATGCGAGGAGTTCATAATTCATTCATAGTTCACGCATTCATTATATCAGCCATATTGAGTTTGAATAGCATATTATTTCTCTTACGCGCTTGAGCAGGATATCGTAGCATAGTTTGTTCTCACTTGTGCCGAGGTTTATGATGCCCTGAGATGAAAAGATTAATAATGAAATGGCTACACGTTTAAACTTATCGCTTGCAGTAGTGTTTGGGGGGGGGGGGCACTTACATTGGGGTTATCGGTCTCGTGATATCTGTCCACTCCGTACTGTAGAAATCCTTCTTGCAGAATCCCCTGGTGCTGTCTGATACTGTTCCCTCTATTAGACAGATAAGCGCTACGTTCTCTGCTCACCAAACTCTTGGAGCCGACAGACGCATGTGTCTTTCCGCTGTTCGAAACCACGTCTGAACCGAGCTGAGAGACAAACGTGGCAGACACCCTGGGTCGGCGGCCGCGCCCCGCGCGCTCTGCCCCAGCGTGGCCGGTGAGCATGCTGAAGAGGCGGAGCTCGTGTCGCCTCTCCTGCTCCGCCCTCTGCTCCTCCCGCTGACCCCTCCGCTCCTCCGCCTGCAGCTCCCTCTCCAGCCGCGCCTCCTCCAAAGACAACAGGCGCTCCTCCGTTACCTGCTGCCACTTGAGGAAGTTCACCAAGGCTCTGTCCAGGCCCGTGTAAGTCGCAGCAGAACTAGCCTTGCTGTGTTTTGCTTTGGCCGTCCCCTTACGCTTCTTAGGCCTCACGTTGGATAAGGTGTAATAAGGTGCTTCGGTGAAGTGACGTTCTTGTGATACGGAGCCGGCCGGTGTGCCTGTGGCTGAGCAAGATGAATTCACGTCACTCACACCTGCAGAGAGCGAAAGATGCAAGTCGTTACATGTGTCTGCAGATAATTTAACAATAACTGTAACATTGTGGCATTTAAATTTCATGATAAGACTAGCATTTTTTCAAATTTTATAACGGCCATGTCTGCTTTTTACTGTTACTGTTGTTGTACGCTACTTTTTTCCTCCCAGTGATTTCCCACATCCGCGGATCAACCTGTTAAAGACGGTGCACGACCTTAAATAAGTTTGAATAATAAGTTAGACAAAAATTACTTTGGACTAAATTAAAAGATAAACACTATTTTTGGGCACAGTATTTATCGTCTCTAAGTTTTATTTGCACTAATGGGGTACTTTTTCTTATTTTTGTACAGCATTTGCGCACTGTCTTTATTAATAATACTATATATCTACTAGTGCGCGTCATTGTGCCATTTTTATTATTGCAGGGACATTTTTATTTACAATATACTTCGAAAGGGTTTACTATAATATTCTGCTAAAGCTGTCATCTTTGTTTTTATTCATCACAATATTTTCTGTAGTAATATTGTGCCTAATTAGATCTGATTCAGAACTACAAACAAATGTCACTACACACCCACACCCGCACACATATTGAAAATCTGATCATTGTCTGATTCTGAAGTTATTTAAATGTCATTAAAACCGTTACAGCTGAGTAATCTGATTTCTTTCTGATTCTTCACAACTGGGCAGGTTTTGACAAGAAGGAAATTGCAAAAAAAATTGTTAGCTAATGTGGCAAGTACAACAAAAAAGAAAGAGCATTTTAAATATTTAGAGACTTTTTATAAAATTAAATGTATTTTGTTCTCTAAAAATCCACTAATAAACTGTCAAATCTGATAACAACTATTATCTTGAGAATGTAAACACACCAAAAAAAAAAATTATTATTATTATTATTATACACAGTTTGTTATCTGATTTTTACTAGCCATGGAAATGCACAACTCTAAAATCCACTGATTCGTCTGTCCTTGTTGATTTCTCTGGGACATGTAAACACAGCACTAATCAGTTTATCGGTTATTTGATTGTCCTATCTAGCCATCTGATTTTGACATAGGGCTGAACAACCTGAAGGTGAAATGGCAGGTGTTACAGGTCTCTCCTCTTGCCCGGTCACCGACTGCACATCCGTCTCCTGGTCATCTCCTGAGCCATAGTACATCTCTGGGGGCGCCACGCTGGAGTTCACGATGCTCTCGTCCACATTTTCACACTTAATGTCCAGTGCATCTTGTTTGAGCGGGTGACCAAAGAGAAACCCCCCTGCGCACGGTGGCCCAAACGAGCTGGCTGGCACAGTGGTTTGGTAGCCCTCTGCGCCCCCCTGGTTCGGATACACGTGTTGTGCGATAACAGTGCCGCCCATAGACGAGTACGTGATGGACGGCCGACTGGTCAGCACCCTGTCGATCACGTCGAAGAACTTCCAGGAGCGTGTTTTGTGGTTTTCTTTGATGCGCCTGTACTCCAGCCTCATCTTCTTGATCTTCTCCCTGCACTGGTCCCCGGTGCGGAAGATGCCCCGCTCCTGCAGCGCGCGGGCGATGCGGTCAAACACTCGCTGGTTGCGCAGGGAGCTCTCCAGCTCGAGTTGGATCGTGTCGTCGGACCAAAGCTGGAGCAGCTCCACGATCTCCGGGTCTGTCCAGTTACTGCCCCGCTCGTGCTTTTTGTTGCGAAAGTCCATCTTTTTTTATTCACACGTGTTCTGCAGCAATAAAGGAGTGTTGTGAGCTTTAATGTTCAACTCTGAATGACAAAACTGACGATCAAATGTGTGTTTAGGTGACACAGATCTTAAGTTAATGACACGAATGTTGCATGGTACCTAATGCTTAAGGCGATCGTCTCCCCGTTTGGCAAACCAGCGCGCTCCCTGGGACCGGACAGCGGCGTTTACCCTTTATGATGCATGGTTTAACCCGGCTGGGACTGGTTTGGTCCGACACGGCTTTGTTCAGACCCGTGCTAAGTGGCTACTTTCATTCCATTTTGCCCATTGCTTGTTAAAATGGGGACTGGAATCGTGGAAAAATATCTACATCCGGGTTGACGGCACATGCGTGCTGTTCTATTCCGGGCTAACTTTGGTCCGTGTGAAAGCGCGCTGTTTTCACTTCTTCCAGGCTGTGGCGGTGTAGAACCAGGCGAGTTAGACTCAGCTCCCGGGGCTTGCAGCGCCTTGTGAGTCACACTCATGTCCAGCAGAGGGCGGCAAAAGCTTGATAATGAATCAACACACGGGCTTTTCAAGGGGCGCATGTTTTGCGTCACGGGTTAGCCTGACATCTCAATTATGTGGTCTACAAAGACATTTCTGTGGCTTGTATTTACTGTTTTAAATAGGAATAGTCTGTAACTATAATGCGCTTCATGCATGACTTATGATTATTATGATGCATTTTTGTTCCTGTGAGATGAAACCATAGACTGTATGCTAAAACAGTTGTCTCACATCAAGCACTATGTAGGCTAACATTATAATAATAATAATAATAATAATGATGATGATGATGATGATGATGATGATGATAATAACAACAACAACTATTATTTTATTATGTCGTTATTATTATTATTATTATTATTATCATTATCATTATTATTATTATTATTATTATTATTATTATTATTATTATTATTACTAGGATTGTAGTCGACAAAAGCTGTTCTTGGTGAATAGTCGACTAAACGGGTGTGTGATAAAAGCTCTCCGAACTATGAAGTATATCCATGTAACTCACCCAAACTGTGCAGGAGTTCAGGCTAAAACATGTATTAATTTTTTTTTTACCCAGAAAAGTAAGTAGTGTTTATATGCTGGATATAGATGGATAGATATATGGATAGAATGTATTAATCCTCTTCAGTAAATGTTATTATATATTATAAATTAGCTTAAACTCATGATTACCTCCAAAATCTTCCCACCTTCTAACTCACTCCATATCTTTTCATTTTTGCTGTTGCCCATACAAAAAAAAAATCCTTTAAATAAAATAATGAATCGACTATACACATTTTGGTTATTAAAGCACCAATGACCGAGCCCGACACACATACTACTACTACTACTACTATTATTATTATTATTATTATATTATTATTATTATTATTATTATTATTATTATTATTATTATTATTAATATTATATCATAACAATTTAAGGTGCACTTACGGGCACTTAAGGCATTCTTACTGTAACTGGGGTCACCTCTCCACAGATCTGACCTGCAACTTGCTTAATGTACCTGCTTGTTTCATCTCATGGAAATACATTAAATTAACGCTATACTGTGGACACTTTACCCGAAACAATAACATCCTCATAGAGACACACCCCCATCAGAAAAGTTACATAGTGCACCTTTAAGTTTACTGTCCACAGCGTAGGTTTTTACAGCTTCAAACCTCTTTAGAAACGTAACAAAAGTGAGATGACTATTTACAAACAAACAAAGTAACTCATTGGGACAAACAAAAGCAGTGCACGCCCCCTCGGATCGCGTCGGTCTTTAAATGTAACGCACTTTACTACCGCTGCTTTTTAAACGTGACGTATTCCTGGAGAAAAGGCTTGTGGCAGTTTGTTGTCACCTCTGTTCCGCGGTACTACGGGCACGCAAGCCCCGCATCTGGTCCTCATTGTCCGCGCATCAGATGTCGGCTCAGTTTCGAGGGCGATGCGTGCGGACGTGCAAACTCCCAGAAGCGACTGAAGAAAGGACACTTTGATTTAAAAAAAAAAAAAGAAAAAAGAAAAGAGAAAAAAAAGAAAAGCGTTTGAACATGAAAACGCGTGCAAACTGGTCACGCTTTTCACGCGGAGGTAGATAGATGTCTGCGCCGACACTTTTTTGGGGAGGGGGGATAATGGCGTGCGCGGATTGCAATTAATTGTGCTTTAGGGATCTGAAGAGCAAAGGCACCGGTTTTGGATGTAAAGTTCACTGTGAGAAAAGGAAAGAGTCTTTGCCCGGCGAGAGAGAGGAGGAAGAGATGTGGAGGCGCGAGATGAGGAGGTCCTGCTCCGGTTTGCGTCATCTGAGCGAGACCCGCCACGGTACGACACCTGCTCGCGCTTCTCGGGAAAGTGCGGAGAAATTTTAAACACAAGTCCGATCAGATTGTGGCTCTGGAGTATGATGTGTGTGTTGTGTGTGTGTGTGTGTTGTTGTTATTTAGGCTATTGGGTCATGTTTATCAGGTCACATCTCTGTAGCCTGTGTTTTCCCTAAAGCGCACTGTTGTTTTTTTATTTTATTTACTCCGGTCAAGGTAAGCTTTCATCTGGTTTTCCATACTGTTTCTAACTCTTCTTTTTTTGCTGCTGTTTTAACGAAGGTGTGTGCCTTAATTCACATAATCCAGATTGTTGTGAGTCTTACTTACGTTCCCTTTTCCTGGTTTTGCTTTTCTCTTCAAACTAAATAATAATGATAATAATAATATTAAATGTGAGAAAACAAACTCACTTTTTAAATCAATGAGAGTGGAAACTGCAAAGGTAAAGCGTTATCTCCGGTTTGCAGAATAAGACTGTGGATTAGTTTGCCAGTGGAATTGAAATGAAGTGTAACTATAAAGCAAAAAACAAAACAGTTGAGAGCGCTGTAATGATGCAGACTGTACTAATAGGTATTGAACTGACTGCGAGACTTCTAGCAATGAATAATGTTTTTTAAAATGTATTGATTGTATACATATTTATTTTTATTTCAAGGATCAATATTGAGATAAAATATGATTTATTGAACAAGAAAAAGAAGACCACCCGAATTAGAATGTTTTGACTTGATACTTATGATGATGGCTTTGGAAGAAAAGGAAAAAAAACCAACAACAACTAACGATTATTTTGCTCATTGATTGATCTAGTGATAAGTGATGTAGCTGAGGACATATATTTACAGACACGCATTTTTTTTTTTCATCTTTCTTTTAGTCATTTTAGTGTAATTCTTGCTTCGCCTGAGTCACAAAACCTCTTCTCTCAGCACGTGGCATGTTCTGGAGTCTGCGTATTCTCCAGTTTGTTCGATTACTAAATTAGTTGCGATTGATCAATTCACTCGTTTCAGCCCTAATTGGTTCCGCTTCCGCAATCGCTTCCAAGTTCTCCGCAGGCATGTGTCGTTGCGAAGCGTATTTTCTAATGATTCACATTCCGCTCCATTGTTGTGGCTTAGAAAATGGATGTGAAACACCCACTAGGCTTTCGACAAGAGATGAAGTCAAGGTCACGACCATTCGAACCGCAGACTGACACATTTTAGGCTATTCCCAGACAGATTACACTCCCTCTCTGTGTGCAAACTGTACCCCGAAATGGAAGCTCTTTGTGTCGAGCTGATCGAGTGTGTTCTGCCTCAGACTACTTTTTATTACCACTGTGCACTTTGACTGTGCGTCTTGGCGTTTCTTCGCACCCCCCACAAATGGTCATGTCCCGCTCATCTCCCGTTCATCTCCCAGCATGTTACAGATGCGCGAATGCACTTTTCCAATCACGCTGAAACGCTGATTTTCTCCTTCTGCTGAGCATACTCGGCCATCAGCGCTACTTAACAAATGTTGCTATTTTCTCTGGTGTATTGGTTTTCTAAGGGCAGCACAGAGCGGAGTGTGGGTGTCGGTTTGGCAGGTGGGAACACTGAAATTAAGTTGGAGTGCCGCATATGGTCCATCTCCGCGCTCATCCGCTCAAGTGGGAATCGTGAGCGGATTTCTGTCAGGACTCGAAAAGTAATTTGAAGAGAAGTGGTATCATTAAAAGCAAAGATGGAGTGGTCTTTCTCGTGCGTTTGTACATCCATTTGTTTGGGCTTCTGCCTCGCAGCAACAAGGTCTCTGGTTCAGTTTACAGATTGAGTGGAGGCGGTTTGTGTGCAGTAACAGTTTTTTTTGTGTGCGATTTCACTCCAAAAAATAAATAAAAGGAACAAAAGGGTTCCTTCTGGGGCCAAAACTAATCCGTAAAAGGCTCAATCTTTGTGGCTCAATATTGGTTTAATAAAAGTTTAAAGGTGCACTAAGTAACATTTCCAGAGGCGACTACATCTGAATCTTTTTCTACAGTGGCACAGTCCGGGACGAATGAGGGATTACACCGACACTTTTCTAGCGGAGGGGCATCAAGTGAAAACTCTTTGGATTAATAAATAAGATGTTTAGATTGCAACAGTTTTGTGAAGGTTCATACAAAATTTGACCAAAATGAAGCTGAAAAGATGATGCTTGAGAACATATTAATTCATTAAAAACACTATCTTTTGGTAATTCTTGCTATGTCTTCTCCCTACTTGACAATTATTTCAATAGTCGGTTAGTTGTGATTAATGGATTGACTTGATTCAGTCCTTGTCCACAATATGGTCTTAGACTTATTGGACATTTAATCTATTAACATCAAGCAGGTGACCCTCCAGCTCAAAAACGTCACAGTGCACCTTTTTTTTTTAAAATCAAACAAAAGCCAGACACACTTGAAGCTCAACCTCAGACGGCAGAGACCCTTGACAAAATCGCTGTTACGTGATTTAGATGTCAGAGAGCATCTTAAAGCTCTTGAGCGCAGAAGGAGCTAGACATGTTTCATAATCAGTTGGTGCTGATTTGGGGAAAAAAAAGTTATAAACAAGCCCCGGTGTGTGTGTGTGTGTGTGTGTGTGTGTAGGTGTAGTGTGTCAGCTTCAAACATACTGTGGGGGGAAAATAAGCCTGGTTTGACACATAAATGACACGCAAGCCAATTTATACTGGTCGTCTTGTCTTATGGCGATGTTGACGCAGGGTTCTTCACCGAGACGTTGGCTATTGTCGAAAGAGCGATAAGGAAGAGCATGCAGGTGTTCGGTCCGGGCCATAAACCAGTCGATGTGTCCGGAAGGAGAAAATACGGCGACCGTCTCCGAGCGGAACCCACCGAAGGATGAGAAGCGTTATGCCCATTTTGAATTGTAAAATGCGGCGCTTAATTTGAAGGTGCAACCAACTAGGGCTGGTTGTTACCTAGTTACGTCACGTTGCATATTTTGATACGGAGTCCAATGCCCTGGTACATGGATACTTCTTAAAACCGTTGTTAAAGGTTTACTAAAATAACGTGGAATAACAAAATGCATTGGAATTTCTTGTCGACAACGCCCAGAACACAATTGTCCTTTTGAATAAATCACCTTTTCA
Organism: Chaenogobius annularis; assembly: GCA_015082035.1. NCBI lineage: Eukaryota > Metazoa > Chordata > Actinopteri > Gobiiformes > Gobiidae > Chaenogobius > Chaenogobius annularis. Next base: position 22,479 of record BJKM01001356.1, on the reverse strand, counting down.
GCAGAACAGCAGACTCAGCCTTAGCTTAAATTCACATTTATTTATTTAAATTTGGCAAGAGACAACATTAAGATACAAGAAGATAATCAAGAATATAACTTAACTGAATCAAAGCAGTAGCAGGTGATTAAGTGTATAACTGCCTTTTATGATGATACGATACGCAGTGTATTGATATGCGTATTGCCAAGAAGTCCGTCATGATATAGTTCCGTACCGATATTTTGAGTACAGTCCTACAATCAATATAGAAGAGTAATTAAACATGATAAAGTTTAGCCTTGGTTTTTTTGTGCCTTTTGAAATGAGCTAAATTGCAGATTAAAAGCCTCTTGCTGTGTGACGATTCCGTGCTGTTGTGTCGTTGCGTCGTTACATGCTTTGACGCTTGTTATTCTCCTCTTTGCGCTTCATAACTCGTTGCCTCTTCATGGCGCCCGGTCCCGTTCTTTCTTGGGGGGGGGCGGGGGGACTCCAGCACGGCGTCTAATGAGCTCAGAAGAAATGCTCAGTGGGGGAGAGGGAGAGCCGCTGGTCGTGTTTTCAGCGCCGCTCTCTCTCTCTCTGTCACTGCTCTCTGATCACACTCCGAAATGTATCTTTGAGGCCACATAGCCATTCTTGTATTTGAATCTGCTCAATACACGGCGTGCTACTAATATTTGAGGCTTGAACTGGTGCTAGGGATGTCACGATATCAAATTTTAGTGTTACGGTTATTGTGAGAAGTAAACATCACGATTTAACGATTAGTCACGATTATTGAGACCACACAACAGGGAAATCTTTAATTTTCTTTTCATTTCTGTGGGCTATTATGTTTCTATTCCTCAAATTTAGGAGCGGCTTTACTGAATTAAACTTTCTGAAAGGCAAGATAAAGTTAAATGTGACATAAAAGACCAGATAAAGAAAAGTTATTTTCATTTAGGTCTATTGAACTAAAAAGGCTTAGTTTTGCTCCTAAAATTGTAATGGTTCTCACGGTTATATTGTGTCCTGAATATTATGGGATTATCAATTAGACTAATAATCTTGACATCCTGAAATAGGGCTGCAGCGAGCAATTATTTTAGTAATCAAGTAATCTATCTGTTAATTTTTTTTTGTACATTCTGTAAACCATTTAAAAGCATATTAAATCTTTTTTTAATAAACGTTATATGACATAGTATTAAACAAATAAGGAGCTTCTGCTTAAAATAACACATTTTCTTCTGAATTTCACATAAATTTGTCCCCAAAACAGCAACATTTCACTTCAGTCCAAACTGTTCTGTTTGTATATAACGAATATATATATTTGTTAATAATTAACTTGTCACAGACTGTTTGCAAACAGTTACAGTAGCTATGAATGTATTAGCGTTTATGTCACGTCACTTAAAATAAGAAACTTGTTTGGAAAACGTTATGTTGTTTTGAGCAGTAACTCTGCATGTGTCATTTTGCAGCCGTTTAGCCTCCGTGTCTTCGCCGTCACGGACTTTCTGTTTCGTGATCGCCGTCTTCCGTGCTGTTTACATGGATGTATTGGCTGTTTCAAAGCACAACAGAGGAGAGAGCGGCATGTTTTAAGCGCACAAGTGTGACTGGGAAGCAGAGTTTTGTTTTGTGGGGGAGCGCGGGGAATCGCGAGTGTGGGGCGGGCGGTCTGCGGTGGTGGGGCGGAGGCGTGTGGGCTGGGGTGAAGCCACGGAGCTAGTTACAGTAGTTAGAGTTGCAGCTCAGAACCCCACGTTCTTTCACACAACAAAACTCCTCCCAGTCACACTCGGAAGTTTAAAACCCGCCCCTCTCTCCTCTGTTGTGCTTTGAAACAAAAGCGTTGCTCCGCGCGCAGGTCCGGAACAAGTTCCGTGTGAAACAAAAGCGCTTCTTCGTAAGAGTGTGAAACGAATTGCGCTCCCACTGCAAAAGTGACTAGAATGTTACTCCTTTTGGAAATATTGTTAAAAGCAAAGCAAAAAGGTTGTGCACTAGATGGATCTCAATTTTCAGTGCCAGTCAATGATTTTGGAAAGGACTCTATTGAGAGACTCGTACATGGCCGCCTCTGTCTTGAGAACGACCCGAAACGGGACATTTGGAACTTTTGCGTTATGAAAATAAGAACTCTTTCTTTCATACAAATTTGTAAGTTGATTTGACTCCGCTTTGAACAGAACCCACTTTGATTTCTCTGCCGGCATGCCCCACTTAAAGTACTCCTTCATCAAGGCCTTTTATTTTACCCTTCATTCAAAAAAGCATTACTCCTTTGATACCTTCTTTAGTGCAGTCTAAATTCATAAAAAAAAGAGTCTGAATTATTGTGCTTAAATCTTAGCTTCCCCTGGGTGCACGTTACTGTGGCTTTTCCGGTGTGTACTCGCTTGAAGTCGGCCTCATTGTTACAACATGCCTATCGTTTCATTATCATACATTACCATATTATGTCTGAAGAAGGTATTTTCATGTGTGTTTTAGATCTACATGAGCCATTTGCAGGATTTTTCTGTACCAATTATAAATTGAATGCTATATTAAAGCCATTCTAAAACTTGTTCGTGTGTAAACTTAAACTCTCTTCGTAGCAGTTGTCTGGACATGATATTCTTGGCTAATTCAGTCCGGGTAGTTCAGAGTGACCCATTTAAGAAGCGAGTTTATAACTCTGTGCTGTGCTCACTCTTATTACGCTGGATCTCGAAAATTCCATTCACACATGTGAGTTATCGCGGAACGTGCTAAAGTTAAATACTGAAGTCATGAGAAGAGAGTAAGGAGTGCGAGACAGAGCAGGACGGAGTTTACTGGAAAGTACACATTCTATATTGTTCTTCATGGCAAGTGCTCCCTTACGGGATGTATAACGTGAGGTCCCCGCCTATGACTTACAACTGTTCGGACGGACCTTATCGACCTTGTGGTGTCCATACCTGATCCCGACTGGAAGCAAATCTCCATTGTGACATGGCCAGAGGCTCGCTACGATCGCAATACTGGGCTGTCCAAAGAAATCTCTGCGCTCTCCATTTCGAAGACGGGCGTCCGAATGGAGGGCAATAAAAATCGGTGAAAAGATAGCCCATAGGATACGAGCGGATTCCTGATCACAACAGAATCCATCCGAACCGAGCAAGTGCTAGCATATGTGAGTAGCCTCTTTCGATCTTCTATATAAAGTCAGATTTCCAAAAAGAATCACAGGAGCAGCTGACACGACACCTCCAGGCCATCTTTTCTGAGACGCAGAATGTAAAAACGGGTGCTCTTCAAGGCTCGTAACCCTAAGTGGATCAGACATCCAGTACTCACTGCTGGGCGTTTATGTTTAACACATCTGAACGTGGTTATAGAGGAGCTAGGCAATATATCGGATTATGGATAATATAGTGAATGTTGTTTTGAAGATAGGCACCGCTTGAATAAATACATGGTCCTTTCACATTTGTCTAATATGGTCTTGACAGGTTTTAGCACATTTCTGGCGCATTGCAAAAAATATCACCGTTATCGTGATTCTCCCAAAAAATGTTGTGTTCGTTTTGTTCCATGTTGCCCGCTCTTATTGTTAGTGTTGTGGTAAGTGCATTTACAGGGACTTATGTGTTTTTTCCGGGTTGTAAATCGAAAGATGTCATCATGTCACGCTCAGCTTCATCTAAATTAGTTTCATAGAAAATCACAATGTGTACGGTGCATGCTGAGCGGGGATGTCACGATATATCCAATTTGAGTGTTCGCGATTATTCACGATTTTTGAGGCTGCGACCAAACGACAGTGAAATCTTTGATATTCTTTCATTCCCGTGGTCTAATATGTTGCTGTTCCTCAAGTTTTTGAGCGGCTTTACAACGTTGAACTTTCATGAAAGACAAAATACAGCCAGATAAAGAAAAGGTGTTTACATTTAGGTCTATTTTTGGCCTTTATACTGAACAAAAACTACTTAATTTTGATTCTAAAATTGCCACGATTATTATGTTTTGGTTCTTTTATTGTCTTATATTGTGACCTGAACAATCATAATTATCGATTAACCTAATAATCTTGACAGGCCTAGTGCCGAGTGAACAAAAATATAACAAACTATTGCAAAAGTCGTGTTGACCTCTACCTTTACATTTGGCTCCACTCACAATACTTCCCAATGCTTTTTTTTTGCTTTCCTCAAACACGTACGCTTCTAAATAGTATTTTAGAAGTTGACTTGGAGCAAAATTGAACAAAGTGAATGTCCGCTAGTTGAATGCGCTCACTCTTTAACGTCATAACGTTGGTACGTGGACAAAGTTAATGACGTGGATTCCGTTTAGCAGGATTTCTCTCGCGCTCTTCAGTCTGGTATCCTGGGACGAGCAGAACACTTCCAGGGTTAATCTCCTCCATAATATTGAGTCCCATCTCCCCTTGTCACTTGAGTTGAGAGATGACTTCATTTGCATGTCTCTAGTAGTGTGTGGGTTTGAGTGCTGCACGCTCCACCACACAGCCATCTGGATTGGGATTAAGGAATATGGCTAGAAGGTTTGGCTTTCATTTCCCCGCTGTATTTTAAAAAATATATTTTGCTTTTATATTAGAGAGAATGCAAGTTGGTGTGGCATTCTCGTAGTTTAAAATAAAATTCAACATTAACCATTTAAATTTGTTTTTCAGGGTATTTGTTAGCAATAAAATCACTTGTCATTGAAAAAAAAAAAAAAGATATATATAATAAAACACTGCAAATCTCCATGGAGACAAGCTGAAGCACATTTGTACTGTTGTTAATGTCCCAGTCTGCACAATTTGATTGAACGTGAATCTTCCAGACTTTATTAGTTATTGATCAGTTACTTAAACTGTGAGTTCTTTCACAATGATCAAACTTAAAAGTGCTACCAGCTTTCCTTCACTCAATAAATGATTTTGTAACTATGTACTAAAATGTGGATTTTCACCTCTGTCCTTTTATCGACTGCTGTAAATAAATAAGCACAAACGCCTCATTTTTCTCGCCTGTGCTAATTACTGACGAAGAAGCAAAGCAACAGTTGGAAAAATACTCTCTGTAATCTCTGCCCCACTGATGCATGTGGCACTCGTGATGGACAGGAAAGCTTTATTTTTATTTCTGCACGGTGCACAGTAGTCACAAATGTGTCAATGTTACCGTTTCCTTTTATTTGTCCAGGGTATGATAATTGGCTTGCTGTGTTATTTAAAATAACCACCTTTGCAGAGGGCAAGGTGATAATGAAGGAGATATTCAATTGTGGAAAGGATGGTGATAATTGGAAATTTTCCATTGAAGATGTGAGCCAAATTTGGATTTCTGGTGGCAGGATTGAGACGAGCGCATGTGGGAGTGTGGAGAAAAGACAGAAGACGGCTAATGTGGTGTGGTATTACCAGCTGGAAATGGTGATTGCAGCAATTTTAGTGTTTATCTCTGCCTTCAATTAGAGTTTGTGGGAGTGCTGAATATTCTGTCTTTATTTTCACTGTGGTACAAAAATAAGATGTGGATTTCTATGAGGAATGTGCGCCAGTGATGGCCTTTAGTTGTTGTGGGAGTGTGGCTTATGTTCTTGTCTTTTTAGCTGATGTCTAATTAGGAGATAATTTGCTTTTATCACTAATGTGATTACAGGAGCGTCATAATGCTGCTAATCATTTCTGCGCGCTGCTGCTCACAAATGATTCAGTGTGTGCTTATGTTTGGCTTTAGTGTTGTAGTAGGTGAAAAGAGGGTATGAAGTGTTTGTTATTATCATTTCCTCCTAAGCTTTGATCCTGCTGCAGAGGTACTGTGAGGTAAGGGTGCTTTGAGGTCAAATGGGCGCGGTAGACTCTGGCTGTTCCTCTGGCTTTGGTTGCAGACTGTGCTGTTTGCTTTAAGCCTCGGGTAAAGGATGTGACAATGGACCTTTTTAGTGAATGGAGAATCCTAACCGCTGTGGACCACTCATTAACCCGTCCGTGGAGGAGGGGACAGTTTTATAGTCATGAAAGTGGAAATTACAAAAGCTCGTGTTATTTACATTCTAACCTCACAACAAGAAGGTCGCGAAGTTCAACTCCTGGGCCAGACCGAGCCTTTGGTGTTGGCCTGTTTCTCCCCGTGCCTGGGCGCGTTCCCCCAGGCAATCTCAAAATATGTAAAGTAGGTAAAATAATCAGCTAAAGTCATCTTGACCCAGCCTAGCACAAAGATCTGAAGATGTGTCCCTGAGATCACTGCTCCTGACAGGAGACCCCAGTGGCATTCAAGGGTGGGTCAAATACAGAGGACAAAATATTTATACGGCAATAAATCTCACCTGTTGACTACAAGATTAAGACATAAAGTGCCAAATCGCATGTACCGGAATTTGAATGTGTTTAATTTTGAACCTTGTCTTTTTGTCTTTTTGTGCGGAGTTTGCATGTTTCTCCCCGCGTCTGGGTGGGTTTCCTCCCGGTGCTCTGGTTTCCACCCTTAACAGAAACCATGCACAATAGGTCAAATCCTCCGGCGTAGGTAGTCCTGACCAAGCCTAGCACAAAGATCTGGAGACGGGTCCCCAAGGCAGCGAGGAGATGCCACTGCGGCATTGAAGGATGGGTCGAATGCAGAAGACAAACTTCCAAGACAAAGTGTACCTGAACCTAAACCTTAATTATGTCTCAATCCATCTAGTCTACATAGTTGCATTTTTGGAGTAAATGGTCCGGTGCATTTAGTGTTTTTGTTGTAATGTAATTTGTGCGTGGGAGGGCAGACAGCATCGGAAGCTAAATGTCATGCTCATGGGAGTGCCAGACAGAATCATTGTTTTCCTCTGAGGCTGGGCTCTGTGGGCGGTGACCCTCTGCATCACCTCATCACAGAGTACACTTAATTTATACACCCTCTGTTTCCTGTCTGATTTTAGGACGGCACCTCTTCATGAACAGGTCATGGCCTCGGCTGCCTTTGTTTTTGTTTTTTATGTGCAATATATTTTTGACATTTTGACACGCATCCAGCAGATCTTTTATTTCTTAAATGGATTGCTTGCAGATATATTTTTATGATCTGGAGGCATCCAAGAAGAGTAGAATAAATGATCAGCAGGCGTTCTTTCAATGCTGTCACAGTGCAGTGGTTATTATGTAGGCCTACCAACTCAGTTTTTGCTTGCTTATTTATGGCTCTCTAAAATAAAAATTTTATGCTGCAGCACCAGCAGTGGAGGAGTTGGTTGTACTCTGTGGGGATATTTAAACCAGGCACAGGCTGATAGACTGATTATATGGGATTGTATGCATCTGTGGAGATGCCAGCACCGACTCCATCTGTCCATCCTCATCACAGGATCAGACCACGCCTGCAGGGAATTGCTTTGGTTTCCATTTCCTCTGCACTCACCCAGGTTCTGTCAGATTTATGTGGTAAAACATCAGATAGATCTCAAAAGTTGTCTCGAAACTCATTAATTATGTAGCATATGTTTCTATCCCTGCTAAGAGGTGAAAAGGAACAGCGAACACAGTGTGTGAATATTTATGCAGTCCACATTACATTGTATTGCAATAACCCCAAATGGTATCTGTGAATCCTTCTTAAAGGATTCAAATCTTAAATTATTTGTTACCATCTGTAATGTTAAAGGGGCTGTACCATCATCATGTATTAATGTAAAATCAATTTTGCCCACTACAGAAATAGTATAAAAGAAGTGTAAAAGACAGTAAAATCAGGTACAGCACCTTTTTTTTTAAACTACAAATCCAAGCAAAACCAGCATCAATCAATATCAGAATCAATGCTCAACTTGAGGCAGTTGAAAAAAAGTCCTGTCGGGTCTAAATCCCAAACATCTCATAATCTATTAAATTGGGATAACACTGAATTATAATTTTTTTTTTCCATTGAAAATCAGCTAGAGAATGGCAAATAAATGAAATTATTACATGAGCTCTCTTAATAAGTTGCATTGTTCTTTAATTAACTGTCAGTATGTACACAAGAACATCCCTAAATATGAATATTCCTTTTTTTAATGAATGCTTATCTTTCTTAACTTCAGTAGACTTGAGACAGTCCTGGGGCTTTTGCCATGAGGCACAGACCTTGGACAGTTGCCCGGTTGTCGCTGCAACACCTCACTCGAAATTAAAGAAATCCATTTTAAATTAAGGGGTGATATACATACTTTCATTGGAGATATATCTCGGTTTAAATGGATGATCATATTAGCTGTAACCTCAAAGGAGAATTGTATCGGAGCCAAGAAATATTAAAAGATGTGCCAGGCGGTTGCAGCAAAAGTTGGAATATAATGACTTAATACAAGTTTAAAGTTATAGGTGTCATACCTTCTTTCCTCTTGGCTTATTTTCTTACAAAATGACACCAAGAAACACCCCAACTGTACTTTGGCTACTACTAAAAAGTAGCAGATATTAAACAGAGCAAGGAGTTTTAATTATACCGTAATGTCTGAACGTCTATAAAAAGGACAAACTTAATAATATCTCAAACAGTGGTGTAAAGTAATATTTCACTTTACATTTTACACTCTTTTCACATTTCTCTGATAGTGAATATTACATTTTAAAGACTCATTTCAACACATTTCTGTCAGGTTGACAAAATAACGTCTGATTATTGTTAATGATATTTAGATTTTGGCCAATATCTCCCACCCCAGTCTAACTTTATGTACCTCAAAAGTGGTGAATTATACTTAAGGTCTTGTGATTTTTGTTGCTGTATTGTCAAGTTGCTGTGATTTATGAATTCTGTAAAAATCTACTGAATAATAAATGACCAACGCTTTTTTTCTTTTCTTTTTTTTTTATAAGTATAGAAAAACATCAGAAAAAACTTTTTCAGAGATTTCCTCTGCCTGTTCCACAAGTGAACTGTACCTCTGAACTCTATACCACACTGCTCTGCGGCTCTGAGCAGCGCCTGAACCTGCACTACTTGTATTTGCAGCCAATTTCCCACAGGATTTGAAGGGAAAATAAGAAGTGCCTCTTTGAATAAAAGCTGTGAAGTCTGGCTCCTGGCGAATCTCAGCAGAAGGACTTTGTAGAGGTGTTAATATAGTGTAATACAGCACCGGCAGGAAGACTAGCATGCATTCATTAGTGAATATCTTTATTCTGTTTATGATGTATCAATGTTTGTCCTTTGTTTACCCATTTATTTGAGTAAATGTAGTTAATCAACCCATTTGTGTTTGGTTTATTGCCCTTGTCCTTGTCTGCTTCTGAATTTATAGACTTGATTATATTGGGAGCCAGCAATACCATTCTGCTTTAATTAGATTGGTGTAACTCACCCACGGTTTACTATCGACCACCACTCTAGGTATGTGCTGACATTAATTCATATGGTTTTTTTTGTTTTGTTTTTACCTTCAATGGGCACTCAAAGCACTATACTGTTGCACATTGGGCATCATTCTACATCCAATACTCTTTATATTGCCCATAAATAATCTTTGGTTCTGAATAGGGCTGCACCAATCTGGTTTAACAGCGGGTGTATCCAGAAGATGTAGCTGGTTCGTGTATCTGTTCAGCCTGTATGTACTTTTATTTATCCTATCGAGCTTTGAATGAAGGACAGTTGCATGCAGGGATGTCAAGATTGTTCGGTTTAATCGATAAGCGTGATTATTTAGGTCACAGTATAATCGTAAGAACTGAACAATTTTAATCGTGACCATTTTAGAAGCAAAATTAAGTGGTTTTAATTTCAGTCTATTATTAGAAAAGTACTTTTTTTTTTTATCTGGCTGGCTGGTCACAAACTTGAAAAACAGTAATGCGTCAGACGAGATTTCGCGCGAGATTTCGTCACGTTAAAATTAGACATCCTAGTTGCATAACGCACTTGGATTCATTTTGTTTCCGTTTGTTTGTTCAGTTACGGCTCGCATCGGTTTATATCCGGCAACGGCAGATACCTCTATATCTGTATCGGAACTGAAAAAAATGGATTGGTGCATAACACAAATGTTCCCATCTTCGTCATTCAAATGGAAAATTGCCCACGCTTTCCGTTTTGCACTTGGAAATTGTGTACGTTGAAGGCTGCGCACTGTAATTTTCATCATTATGTTGTTATAGCGGTTACGAGGCGTTTCAGCATGTCAACATTTCAACAAAGAAACTATTCATTTCCCACATGCAAACAGCAACACCTTCTCCTAAAGAAAATAGTTTCTCGCTTGTCCAATTTCGCTCATCACCCTAAAGACCGAGTACTTCTAAATTTCAAGGCCTGCTGGTGCCAAAATGTTTGATCCCTTTTGTAAGAGCTGGACGATGTGCAAGCCTTTCAGAATCCGCGCCGTATTTGCAGCGTTCTCTTCTCCTACGCACCTGCCCAAGGAAATAGAAATGCAGTGTATTCGTGCTCAAACCTTGTGTCTCGTTGTTTCTCTCTGGCTGTGGACGGATTAGCCCTGATCAGTACCAACGAGATTTTTGGTAAACTGAACCGTACTTGCGCTGTTTTGTTTTGCGCACCAATTATGTCATGGCGTTTGCTGCCACTGTCGGCTTGAATTCTCTGCCTCACGGTCACTTAAGAACTCTTCTGTTTCCCCACTGGCTCAAGCATCCTGCCTCCACTAAATCGTTTTTCCTCCATTTAAATTCTGCATATTATGTTAGGATACATTTGCAGTCTTCTTTGCTCAGTCTAGTTGTCCATTTGCTTTGAATTAGGACTGGGCGATTCAACCCAAAAAGTATTTGCATGTTTTTGTGTGGCTTCTGAATTGCAAGGCTTTACTAACGAGATTTTGACTTTGGATCTTTTGGTTCGGACAATATTTTGAACAACATTTCCTTTTCAAAATGTAAGGATGTTTGCTCTGTAGTACGCAGCATTTACAGATTATTTGTTGTTTGTTTGTCATGTCAATAAAAAGGTTTGAGCCTGTGTACTGTATGTTCCCGTTGAGATTGTAGTCTCAGTAATGGTTTTCATTTAAATGGACCACTTCATTATCTGCCGCCACAGAGCTTTTAGTTATTTCCGAAGCGTCTCCTACAAAATGGGGGCTGGTGCTGAGCCAGAAATCAAGAGAAATCATTGCTCAAAAGGTACTCAAATGTATGTTTTATAACTAAAGCTATGACCTATAAAACGCTGAAGAAATATTTGTACTACTTCACTGCGCCTTTGGTAGTTGCTTTAACGTTGGACTCTTGGATTGCAGAGAGAGGAAGGTGGTTATTTCAGTGTGTGAATGACTTAAGGACAAGTGTAGATCAAGTGTGTAAAAAAGGATTAGGTTTATCGCACTGCCCTTTGTGCATTGTCTGCTTTTATTTGGCCCTCTTCTCTCCAGGCGAGGCTTTTGAAGACTCTTATCTTCATAATCTGGCCATTATTGACTTTGGCTTTGGGTGAAAGCAAAATGAAACCTTTATTTTGTAAAGTTTAGACATTTATTCTGCCTCTTTATTTAAATTTCACACAGTATAGTGTTTCTTAAAATGCATACAGCAAACTTAGTTCAGTATTTTAACTGGTAAAGCTTTTGAAACAAACAAACACAAAGCTGGCTCATTGAAGAGGAAGTTGGTGCTGCCCAGTGGTTGAGTGTTAAAGCAGCAGCACAAATACCAGGTGGAAACCGGTGGGGAGGCTGCACGAACTCCCCTCTGCTGCGGCTGTGTGAGCCATCGTGCACAATCTCTCCAGTGTCTTTCTGCTCCGTTTTATCGCAGTCCAAGTAATGCTATAAAGTCCTGTCTTACCGTAGAAAATGAATGAATGAAAAAGTTTTCGCTATAAACTGCTTTCCATGGTGTTTTCAACTTGAAAGCTCCAGCATTTCCCAGGTGCGTTGTCAGGATCTGGTGAGATCCGGGGCTCAGCCTAGGCCGAAAAATAGTTCAAAGTTTGTGCTTCCAATTTTTAACACATACAAAGGGGGTTTTGGGGTCCTCCTCTAGGAACATTTGAAAAGAGCAGACACAATTTCCTGCTTTCTGGTGAATTCTAAGAGCTCTTGGGCAGCTCAAGTGTGTGAGTATTTTTAAGAAACAAATGTGGCACATAAAGGCCTAATCTTTTACTATATTTTAACTAATAACTGAGGTCTAAAATTGTATTGTCCGAGTGCTACTGGTGCTGTAGTATAGCTTGAGAGTCAATGTGAGGTTAATAAATACTTAAAGTATAGCCTAATGTACAAGTCTCAAGCCTCATAAGCAAATCATATGCAAGAATAGAATGCACCTACTTGAAGATAATAAAATCAATGGGCTTACTTTTATGTATTAAATATTAATATTATTAGCATTATTTTTATCAGTTGCTTTAAATCATTGACATTTATTCATTTTAATCAGTTGAATCCACTTATTGTAATTTCCTATAGATAGAGGTGACATCTGTATTCTGGGCAGGTCTAAACTGAGAGAAAGCACATATGTATCGTGGGAATCAGTGTTACAGTGCTGCACTTCCACTGGGTACACGGCTTATCATAGACTACACCACTGGACTTTCTACTCACGTAGTTCAGTGTAGTTCTGTGATAATAGGCTGTATCCACCTGACGCTGCTCAGAGCGCTCCTCCTCTGTCTCCACTCACCTGCTCTGTCCTCCAGAGAGAAGACACACACACGCGCGCACACACACACACACACACCCCCACACACACACACTCACTGCTCTGTATATCACTGCTGTTTCCTGCAGAGCTGGAGCTCTGGCTCAATCTGATGGTTTTGCACGGCGCTGCTCTGTCATGTTGGACTTGAGCTTGCAGGCTGCGACTCAAGGTGTTTAGGTCTGACAGCCTGCTGCTGCACAAGGCCAGGTCAGACCCCACAGCTGCAGGGCCTCTTCTACAGCTGGGTTAATACAGCGGCTCAGGGGCAGATTCGGGGCTAGACTGTAGACATCCGGGGCATTTACCACCTGCAGAAAGAGTCTTATTGTGCAAAGGTTGAACAACGAGGCCAAGCACCAACAAACAGCTGAAAGGAGTGGCTGAGAGCTCAGCTGATTTTAAGAATCATTTTGCTTACTTCAGAGGTGACTCTGGTAACAGTAAACTTGTAATCATGGAGACGCATGTATGATGTAATGGAGACGCATTACATCATGGTTGCAGATTTAGCAGAAAATCAGCCCTGAGCACTCAAAATCAAATTAAACCGACTGGTTTAAAGGAGCAGTCATGAAGAATGAAAGTTTCAGTCAACACATTAGCCTGAATGTAGATTCATAAAAAGGTTCAAACGGTAGAAATAGCCTGTCTTTTTTTCGGGGGGGGGGGGGGGGGGAACTACACATAGCCCCTTTTTGAGTTAAAAATGGCTGTATAAATCATCTAGCATGTACTATACTTACACTGCTACATATTATACTGTGTATAATTGTTGTAAGTATTCATTTTTACCTCTAAATCACACCAAGCTCTGTGTGAATATATCATGCATGCTAATGTGGCTTTGGTTGGCGTTTAAACAAGGTTTTGGGCACCTTGGCTGTGCCTTTAGTCACAATCAATTATTCAGATGGAAAGATTCTGTCGCCAGATTTACAATCTGAAGCGGACACCAAACCCCTGATGCAGTTTACCCTGCATATACTTTGTTATGGAACACAGTACTAGTATTCTGACAGTTAATATCAGTGCTACCATTGTCATACCTGCAGCTTTTTTTTGCTTGGAAGTGCTCTGGTAATATTTACTACATGGGTCTTTTGTACTATTTTAAGAGTAAATTTCCTATACATTTTATGTGCATTTCACCTTATTTTTTTCATAAAATTCCACATAAAAATTCCACAATATACCAATGTTGATTATCATTGTTTAAACATGATCATTTTAGTATTATGCACCAGGCCTAGAATTTTCCACACTGTACACAAAAGACAAATTGTATAGTATAGTGTTATTTTCATAGTGAGTAATGCAATTCAAAACAATAGTAATTTGACTTGTATAAGTGTCATTCATACCGATACATTTGATTTTAAAAGCATTTTTCAAATGAATACCAATTGTGTTTTTGTTTGGGATGGATATTGGTAGCTAAAGTACATACAGGTATGTATGGGATATAGCTCACTCTGAATTGAGTTCTTCACAAGAATCATTCTCAAGAGTGTGAACTCACAAAAATCTTAATCTTGCTGGCAAGGTTAACAAACAGTTAACAAACAGTTAACAGACAGTGACAGTTCAATTTAGACAAATTGCTTGAAAGACTTGATGTTTTCCTTGTATGCCAGATATGAATGGTATTGCATTTGTCTGCTATACTTTATGTACTTTAAGTACTCTAAATGAGAAAATATATTTAGACGATATTTCGCTGCCAAAACATGAAGGGCTGTATTTTGCCAGTCTCTTGCCAGTAAAAAGTAATCGTTATCATATGTTGCTCATCGTAATTGTTATCGGGACTATACAGATTCGAGTCCAAAACACAAATGAAAAAAATACCTTTTTATAACAAAAACAATGGCAATATTGAATAAAAATGTCAAAAAAAAAAGATACATTATTTAGGATTTTCATCAATAATATACTTTATTTGTAAATATTCTTTATTCTCTAGAAGCCTTCAGTCATCATATTTCAACCCTTATTTGATTGATAATATTTATACTTTTAAAAGTCTCAGTGTACAATATAGGACACAATGAAAGCATGCATTTGTGGAAGCAGGAATTAAATCACTGAGCATCACATGATCATCACAACCAAAAAACCTACTATTTCATTTTTGTTGTGTCTTAATTTTTACGTTGAAACTTCCACTTCTCCAATTCGGATTTTGTCTGCAGCTTATACAACTTTCTATAACTTTAGCCATGTCCAGGAGCCACACCCTTTTAACCAAAGCATAATTTGACTGTCCTTTCACTTGTGTGTGCTGCCCTCCCCCTCCCAGACGCCTCCTCCTCAGGGCTCCGGCTGAACTTCACACAAATGAGACAAACTACTACAGACGGGAGCAGACGGCTGGAAATCCTGTGAAGATTTACAGGTTGAGATTAAAGGCAGTGTCAGAGTTATGTCTTACAGCAGCCTCACTGTCAACAAAACAAGTTCATTTAAATATACACTGCAGGAATAAACAAACTTGTATCTGCACAATCACATTGAAGTTATTTTTACGAAATACAGTAAAGCTGGTTGTGCTTCATGGTAGGCCTGTCAGGATAGTGACTTACAAAGTGTGATATATGAAGCAGAAAAATATCAAACAATAATATTGAAACTTATTTATTCCACCGACGCTGTAACTCTAAAGCAGGACATTTCCAGTAAAACGTTTGTCAGGAAAACATGAGCTGCAATGAATAAATAAAAAGCGGAATGAAACACTTTAGTAATTAGTCTTAGATGTTACTTAATGGACTCTCTACGGCTCAAATCTTATTTATATAAATAGTTAAAAACCCCAAAATATATCCAGACAAAATGAAAAGTAAAATGTACACACAATGAAGATCTCAGACGGCTCACGCAGGTTTGGGTTAAGAAGGTCAGACAGTTTTACACAAGGAAGTGAAATCATAATCAGTCACTATCTGAATCTGCTTATTTCAAATATTGCAAGTTCAATTTGCCACTTTTACAATCAGTTGTGTATAATGTGAAACGGTCAAGAGTAGAGCTGCAACGATTACTCGAATAAATCGAATAATTCGATTACAAAAAAGCTTCGATTATTATTATATTGCTTCGATGGATTCGTTTAATTTACATATTTAATCAAAAACACGTGAATCTGTGGCGCGCGGAGCGCACGGAACGACTTGTGGCGCTTTTGTTTCACACGGAGCTTGTTCCGCTCTGACGAAGGCGCAACAGGAAGAGAGCGGCGCGTTTTGAAACTCACGAGTGCGACTGGGAAGAGTTTTGATGAGTGAAAGAGCCATTATAATAATCCCAAAAACAGAACAGTTTGGACTGAAGTGAAATGTTGCTGTTTTGGGGACAAATTTATATGAAATTAAGAATAAAATGTGTTATTTTCAGCAGGAATTCCTTATTTTGTATTTGTTTATTACTATGAGCTATAACGTTTATCTAAAAAATGATTCAATATGTGTTTAAATGGTTTACTGAATTTACAAAAAAATTAACCGATTAATCGAAGAAAAGAATCGATAGATTACTCGATTACTAAAATAATCGATAGCTGCAGCCCTAGTCAAGAGAGACTACTGAACCTGGAGGACTTCCTGATGAGTTGGGCTTTACAGTGTTAAAGGCACTGGAGAAGTCAACAAAGACCATCCTAGATGCTTCATGGTTTATCCAAGTGCATTCAGGACACTGCATCAGGGTCAGAACGGCATCATCAACCTCCCTGTTCTTCCTGTATGCAAATTGGACAGGCTCCAAAAGTCTGTTGAGAACGCGTCTCTTGATGATTCTCATCACAGCCGATGTTAAAGCTTGTGCTACAGGACGGAAGTCTATTCCACATGATGGATTTGTTACCTTGGGTAAAGGACAGATGATGCTTGTTTTACAGAAACTAGGGATGTTATGCTGTTTTAGGGACTGATTGAACAAGTCACAGAAAACCCCAGATAGTTCTCTAATGCAGGTCTTTAGCAGGCAGCCTGCTATTTTGTCAGAGCCTGATGCTTATTGGGGTTTATTCCCTTAAAAACCCTCTCCACATCCTCCCTCTGTTCTGGGATTTTTGCTACAGAGGCTGACTGGAGAAGTCCCCTTGCTCAAATCAACAATAACAAATATCTTCAGCAAATTGTGCGGGAGTTTGTTCTGCGGGGCAGTGGTTATGTGTGGGACCAGTACAATTTTGCCAATTTCATTACGCTAAGTAAGCCACAGATTTCAGAAAACAGAAAATCGAATAACAATTTTTTTAATTTCTGCGTGTTTAAATTCAAATTTTTTTATTATTATTTTATCTACTTGAACATTGAAAGAATCTGATTTTTCTTTTCAGATGTTTGGTATTTTGCCATCAAATTGATTTTTGATTTTCAATACTGAATTCTGAAATGAAAATCTAAATACCCATGAATACACCGACCATATATGATTAGTTCAATGGATTTTCGATTTCAAAATGGAGGAAAAAGGAAGATTTTAGTTTTTCATTTTGATTCCCAAGACGAAGTGGGTTACAGTAAAACTGTTTGATTTTCCATGTTTCAATTCATTCTCAAAATTGAATGTACAATATTGAAATACAACCTCGGAGCGTGATTTCGTTATTTAATTCACCTTTATTTGTTTTGCACAATGCGGTGAGCTCGTGTTCACCCTTTGGGAATGGAGTGAAAGTCCATGGGCTTTTTCCCAGTCTGCCCAGACTAAACAAAGACTAAATCGGGTCCAAACCCTGAAAGCGCTGAGCACAGAATGCACTGCAGTCCACTCCCGTGGCTCTGCTGCTGCCTGCCCTCTTTTACATATCACAAGTAAAGTTTACAAGCAGGTTCTGCGCCTCCAGGTTCCGGACCAGGTTTAGTCTGAGACTGGGAAAAAGCCCATGGACATACTGTGCGCTCCATTCCCCAGAGATGAAAGCAAGATCTCTGTTGCCCCTACTCAGGTGAACATGGCACAACTGTGCGGAACCTTGTGCTCATTGAGAGCTCAGTCCCAGTTACCCCGGGGATTGGAGCATATGTCCTTGCGATGGGCTTGGGCCAATTTAACCGTACTAAACCAAGGCCAAGTCCAGGACAACAAGGAGGAGTCACATGCAGCACAGCACCACCCCGTCACGCACAGCTGGACACCTGAGTGCTCGGTGGAATGCTGCGTGGTCCGTAGGGCGTAGAGCCACGCACTGGCCAGCACGAGAGCTCGGTTTCACCCCCCGAAGAATGGAGCATCTGTCCGTGATTTGAACCATGTACAGGGACGTAGATGGTCCATTCTTTGCAGACAGTCCCTCCTCTCTGTGTATTTAAGGCACATGGACTATCCTAATTGGACTGCATTAATTAGTCTATAATGTATCATTTGTGATATTTATTAACATGACGGTTGTTGTTTTTATTATGATTATCTCATCCATGTGAAGATAGTAATGCAACTCCAAGAAATGTCTTTGGCATGTTACCCATGTTTTGTTTATCAGTGCACTAGTTTTTAAGTTTATTACCTGTAGTTATGATTCTGGCCATTCACAGAATGCACCAGACCACGCCCTCAGTTTGCTTCACTCCACCTCATATTTTTGCATGATCACACTTCTTGTTTTAAAGTTTCACGCCGTGCGCTGTCAGCAGTTGCGCTGACACACAAGATGCAATTGAACTCTGGCTAATTACGGCCCATAATGTGTGTGTGTGTGTCAATAAGAAAAAGCCAAAGTTTCACTATTATTGTGTCCCATTTAAAAAATATAATGAATCACCTTTGGGTAAAGTTGAATGGCCGAAGCGTAACCTCGTGAAATTATGAATCATGCAATTTAGTTTCAAAACATGATGCAAAAAAATATTTCAAAATGACAAAAGAGAGGTTTAATTTGACTCAAAATCACATCAAAAAGATTATTTTCTCGGTAAAATCTTGGCGCTTTAAACTCTCTTGTGTGGTGTAGTGGATTAAAGATTCTTATTTGAAGCATACTTCTTTTTGGAATTAAGCTGGTTTTCAAAGAGGAACCTGAGTGAAGATCATTCCAAATAACAAGTAGGTATGACCAACGACAGAACAAGGGCCAGTTATTGTACATTTAGTTTTACAATTATTGACATATGTAACTGGATTAAATGTGACGCGATTGGCATTTTTGTCATGTTGTTGGCATTTTTTTTTTAGAAGGAATAATTAGTTTCAAACGTGTCTTGCCACTGTTTTTTTTGTAAAATTCAACTGCAGCCATGGCAATTAGTCTGCTTGTAACCATTTCGTAAAAGTAAAACGCAACTAATTAAAAAAAGCAGTACAAAAGGCATTTGAGTAAAGGTCTTTCATGTTGTCTCTAACATTCTTTATTTAGTTGTTGAGCTGTTCAGCTTCGCCCTGCAGGATGGAGGCACAGAGTGGAATAATCTTCTCGCTGCTAAAACGCTTTCTCATTTAGAAGCACAAAAGAATGGGGAGCACTATAAATTTGTTCTCTCCATTATAACGGTAATGGAAAGATGACTACATTATTTATGCCTACTTTTGTTTACTGTGCTTGTTATTGCAAATCTCCCTGCAGCCTGTATCTGTGCCCGTCTGTGCTGCATTACAACAAAAGTGAAAACACTCTATGCTGCCACAACATAAAACTGATCGGGGAGCTTGTATTACAGGACAATTAATCCTAACATTTGGGTATTGTTTACACAGCCACAACATTGTTTTTTCATGGGCAATTTGAAGAGGCTGCATTTGTCTGAACCTTGGAGTAAAATAATCCAATCATAATTCAGATTGATGAGTACTATAACTGCCGGCAATTAATTATTTAGCGTTCTGTTCTGATTTCAGCCATTGTCAGGGAGCATTTGTTATAATTAGTTTTCCACTTAACCTTCAGGAAAAGGCCACAGGATTAGTTTATTAGTCCCAGCAGCTCTGGGTAAGTGGAAAAGAATTGTAATCAGAAATAACACTGTAAATTTAACTAAATGATGAAGGAGGGCCGGCTGAAACAATGAATCAATGAATCGCAACTAATCAATTTATTCAAATATTGCCAACTATATACAAACTATGCTTGGAGAAGAGGTTTTAATGACTCAAACCAAGCAGTAAGTATCCCCAAAATGACTCTAAACTAAAAAGTATCTGCAATTTGTTTTCTTAATCTATGAAGGCGTTCTCAAACTGCATCTCTTTTTGTTTCACCTTTTGTCAAATTGAACTCTCATTCACGGGCCTTTTACTAATCGATTAGTCAAAAAAAAGAATCACCAGATGAATTGATTACCAAAATAATCATGTGTGTTCATTAACATGCACCTGTCCCGACCAAAATAAATAACATAAACAAATACACAAACAAATAAGTAGTTAGTTGCAGCCCTAAAATGAAGCTTACTTTTTTGTAGCCTTCTATTTTTAGTCCACAAACAGGAGGACTGACATACTTTCCATCGGATTTAATATACTGGTACTTAATTGTGTGCCATTAATTAAATTTTGTAAAATGTTGACAGAAGTCCAACCTGGCACAGCGAATTGTCTGGATGCGCATCAAAAGGCTTTCTTATATGGCAGGCAAACATACTTATGGAAACATGTCACAGTACTGGTGGATTAAATAAACATTTCAATAGCCAGAAATGCTTTGACTAATGAACCTGCTGCAGCCTTTTATCAAGGTTTATTGGACAATCGGTCTCTCGGTGGAAAACCAACATCATAAATTTGACTAAATGTCCTGTACTAGCATTCGCCCATAACATCCCCATTCATACCTTTAAGTGCTCTTTACCTCACCCACAATTCACTGTATAGGAATTGTGGGACATAAACAGGACACTTTAACACAATTGACTGTGCTAAAGTCTCTCCTTTTAGCTGCCCATAAACGCCCGCAGCTCTTTGTAAAGCCGTACTGTTTACCATATTTTGTAACATAGAGAAATAAAACCGCGCAGTAAAGCTGTCTCTCTCACTTCAGTCATCAAAAGCACACGGGCATTCATGAGACCAAAAAAATACAATTAGCTCAAGACCCATAAGTCTACATCCTGGAAGTGAATTCCCAGTCGTGCACCCTAGTAAAGGCTCATTGTTCTATAAGTGCATAAAAGAAAAGAATCCTAAAGGTGCTTCTCATCTGATGTAGGTTAGCTGCGCACCACACTCGTTTATCAATGTTATGAAGGCCATCATGGGGCTTGCACAAGTCTTTTGTAATGAGTGATCTTTTCTCTAGTTTCTCTGATTTCACACAAATGCACATGACCTTTTATGGCTATCATGATGTTCCTTTCTTGACTAAAACACACTTGCAGTATGATGTGCTGTGCTTTTAGTGAACAACACAGCACCTCAGGACAAACACGGACTGCCCAAATTGCACATCCGTGGTGACACACATTTACTGTCCAAATGACCATGAGGTGAGGGTCTGCAGCAGCAGGAGGAGGGCATAAGCAGAAGTTACAGCTTTAGTCAAATGTCTGAATGTATTGGTTCCGACAAAGGCACTGCAGAAACTCTGTAATTATATTGTTAAATAACAACTCCCTGAATGCGAATAGGAGACATTTTACTCGGGCTTTAGCTCCTCTGAATCTCATCTCACACGATAAGCCTAGCATAAAATGTTATTATTAATTATTAAGAATATTCTTATTTGGTGTTTTGCACCTTCCACGTGTCCAGTGTTTACATACTGTTTTCATTTAGCCTCAGGTTAGCAAAGACTCACTCACGTTCACATGTCCTCTGCATGTCCTCAGTGCGTTGTTCCTCAGTGTGGAAGGTTGTTTTCTGTCAGAAGTCCGCTTCATCTCCGTGTCTAGCACTCTATATTTAGTTTTTATATTCATCATATCCGCTATTCAATCCACATGAGCTGAATTCAGCGCTGACGGTGTTAAGTCCTGCCTACTTTATACAGGCGTCCAATCAAACACAAGCACAAAAAAAAGTAACCAATGACCGGTCTAGAGAATCAGGACTTGTGAAACAGGATCCAATCAGAAAGAGGAACATGTCCCTGACAGACATTCAGCGTGTTACAGTGCTTCCTGGAGGATGGGCTGAAACAGGGAAGCGTGCTGCGGCACTCACCAGGATGAGTCAGCCTGGTGAGTGCCGCTGCTCATCCGAGGGAAAGGATAGAGACTATTCTCTTGCTAAAGACTGCAGGAATCAATCAAAAACCACTTTGGGCACATATACGAGGCACCGATTACACTGTAAGAAGGTTAAAACCTCTGAAAAGTGGATTTTGCATGATATAGGCCTTTTAACTGAATACTGACCTTTATTGGAACTTTAATCTCTTCTTTTCCGAACTCAACTATGATGAACTCTAAGCCAACTCTAATCCCTCATTTGTCCAGGAATGGTAGAAAAGATTTCAAAAACTGTGTTTGAAACCTTTTCTACTGATTATTTTAGTAGTCAACGAGTAACCAAACATTTTTGATTAGTTGACTAGTCAATTGATTATTTCTATTGTAAATTGAGACTTTTAAATACAATATCAATCAAACGATGACTTCTAGATAGAAAATATTTATGTATTTATGAATGTAAGTGTATTATTCATGAAAATCAGAAACAGATTTGTCTTTTTGTTGACATTTTGATTGAATAATGCCACTGTCCTTGTTGTTTGTATGTGTTTTGGAGTCTGTTTGTCGAGAAAATTCAATACAATTTTCAAAATATGACTACTTTTTTGTCGTTGGTAATTGCTGTAGCTCTAGTATTAACACATTATGAAACAGTTTTAATCATTCTTTCCACTTCTTCAAACCTGCATTGACAACTACATGCCTCATCTCTTCCAACTCTATTGAATTATACAGCTGTGCCATGCCTTTAACGAGTTTTTTTTGAGTGTTGTTTGTGAGTCACTGTGG
>BJKM01001355.1:0-51879 GCA_015082035.1 Chaenogobius annularis | reverse complement strand
TTAACACAGCTTCCTGCTTTCAGATTTGCGCCGAGGAGAGAACAGACAACAGAGTGGTTGACTTTGAAATGTCTGCGAGAAATCTGGACAAAAAGGTTTGGGATTTTGTAATACATTTTTGACTTAAAATGTTTCAAAGTTGTCTTTTACTGACCATCAAGACCTATTGTTATACTTTATTTATATTTTATTTATTGGCTCTGTTTTCTAATTGATTAAATGTGTATGAATATAGTGTTTAGCAGTTATATATTAGTGTTTTGTGCCGTTTACATATTTTATCCTTGTTTATCCCTGTTATATTGAACATGCTTTAAGTAAATGCGTTTGTTATTATAATTCGTTATTGGATGTAGAATATTTCCCACTAAAACAACAGACATTTTAGTTAAAGCGTTGAAGTTTATCCATAAATAAACCGAATATAATTTTTCTTGTTATTGTCTAGAAATGTACTGCATTTGTTCTACTATAAACAGGGAATTCATTCAGCAAATGTTATTTACTTATGTATTTCATGCAAATTATACTCTCTGAAATGCCCATCCACGAAAAAATAAATGTAAAAACATGTAAAAAAAGGTTGTTAAAAGTTATTTAAAGGTCAAAAGTATTCAAAGCCCTGAGTTGACAGTTGGTCCTACACAGATAAGCAAAGCACAATGTTTTAGATAAGCGTTTTGTGCGAAGCCTCCGTCTGTGCCGTTTGTTTAGCATTCACGTTTTAATCGCACGCTTGTTGTAATTGTCTGATTCTTCACAGGATTTCTTTGGCAAATCCGACCCTTTCCTGGAGTTTTACCGAGAGACAGAAACGGGATGGCAGCTGGCTCACAGGACAGAGGTGATGTACTTTATCACCACGGGCAAGAGTACACACATGTACAGCCCAGTTTGAAGTGTTCAAGGAGCCATGTTGTAGTAATAAATCAAACATAAGAATGGCTGATTATTCTTGTCTTAACCCTATTTTATTTTGTTTAATGCTGCGGAAATGAAATTGTACAATTCGTAAGGTCTAAACATGTTTTTAAAGAGAGCCAAGATTAATGCAGTAGTGTGAATTGTGCTGCATTTTCACTTGTTCTGGTTTAATTCTGGTTTGAGCCCAGTTAAGTCCTGAGATAGACCTGGTTTGGACCTAGTTTTAGTTTAGGTTTAGTCATGTTTCCTTTTTATTATCTTAGTTAAACATTGTCGTTGCAATTTGGTTTCACTGGCCAAGGCAACATTTTTATTATTAAGCAAAATGTTCTTTTTTGAGATTTTAACCGCATTATAACGTTGTTTCCCTCGTCCAAAACATTCCTGGAGTTGTATTAAGCTTCATTCACGCCGGTTTTAGTGCTGTGGATGTTACAAAACGCTCGCTTTTGGAGATATTTTTCTGTATTATTTAACTTTTCTCATGTAGAGGAGTGCCCTGTGGTAGTTTGTTGTTATTATATATCACATAATCGGCAGCTCTGGATTCAAAAGCATCAGTCATTTGCGTTCTCCAATACATACATTATTCTTTGATGTGAGATGCCAAAGTAAACGTACTCGAGAGCACGTCGAAAGGATATTAACCGTAGAAACCATGCATAACACTGTATTCGTTGTTGTTTTGCAGGTGGTCAAGTACAACCTCAATCCCGTGTGGAGGCCGTTCAGAGTCTCACTACAGTCACTTTGCAACGCTAACGTGGACAAATCTGTCAAGGTCCGTCAGCCACTTCATTCAACTGCATTTGAATATTAACGCAGTATTTTAGCTTCAGTTGATGTTGTTTCTGTTTCCACTGGCGCTCACTGTTCTGTTGGAGGTTGCTGAGCAGTGTAAGTTTATAGTGTGTTTGTAGATCGATATATAGACGGTTATAAATGTGTTTAATGTGTTACTACTGTCATCTGTCATTGGCCATTGTGTGTTTATTGAAGATGCAAAGGTTTTTTTGAGACGCCGAGGGTAAAATGTGTAGCACAAGTCCAGATACAAGCAATAAATGTGATGCTAGCCGAGTATTCGCACGGGATTTGGCGTGAAAGGTTAAGTAAAGGAACGTTGCCATAGAAACTCCAAACAATACATTCTAGCAGTATATATATCTGTTTTTGGAGCGTCAAAAGTCCTTAAAATCAATAACCGAATCCCACAAATTCTCTTTAAAAACATCAGATATTGAACTCATAGTTAAACATTTTAAATCCATATATACAGGCTCATTCAGCTTATGGATGCATTCTTTGCGTTGGACATGCTTCAGGTTTGTTTAGGAAGTGTCATCTAACAAAACTTGGTATATTATTCATGAAGCAAGATAGAGCAATCATACCAGTACTACTATATAATATTTGCTCCTATTAATGCTATCAAAAATCTAGTGCTATTTAAGTAAGCGTGCCTGATTCGATACTGAACGACAAACTGCACAAAAAATTAATCAGCTTTGAGTTCACTTGTCTATTCACAAATGGATTATGTTTCAAAGCGTAATTAATGATCTTAAGAGTGTGACTTGTGATTTGCCAGGGAAATAAAGTATGAACACGATTTTTCCCGTATAGTTAGCCTACTAAATTCATAGAAAGCATTATTAATGTATTATTATGATTAAGTGTGTTTTCATCTCATTATTAGATATATCTCTTAATCATCTGGGTATAGAGATCGTGGATTATGATGTGTTGAATTCTTTTTGTTGTTATATTTAATCATAAGTTACATTAATTTTTATTAGTGTGTAGTGTGTTATGATGTTTATATTATAATAGCTATTTATTCCTATGCTACTCTAATTATAATTATTACTCATATATTAATGCCTTATATCATTAGAGATCCTTCTAGCTTTCAGTACAAGACGATTGTTGCCTCATGACGTCTCACCATAACTTCCATTTTACTCTCGTCTTGTTTGCTGTGTTATTGCTCTTGTGGTGACGCATAGACTGGACATACTTTGCAAGGGTAGCGATTTGTAAGTGGCTTCAGAGAATTAAGTGCACGTTGTCATCATGAAAAATGATCCAATTAAGTATCTATTACCTTTCGTCGCACTTACTAGTTTGAGTGTGATACAGATATATATCAAAGGATGTTGACGTGTAGTTACGGATAATCACTTCATACTCACAAATTCGGTTGGATAAACTCGCACAGAAACTTTTATCTAAATGCGTGAATAAACTTAACCTCCCGTTCTATATACTAAATAACATTGAAATATCTAAGGTAGGTCTACAGTTCATAACAGGAAATGGGATAGACAACAAGATGTACGAGCTGCTATACGATTCAAGATCCTAACAAATCCTGCAGGAATAACTTGTTTGGTTTAGAGGAAATAAATTCTATAGTGAGTTACATAATATGTTTGCATATCAGTGCATGTGCGAGCTCGAGTGCGCTTATGATATCACTGAATGGGCGCTCAGAAAGCGAGTTTCGAGTCACAGAGGGTCTCTTTGCTCGAGTTCTCTGGTAGAGGACGCTGCTAGGAGTTAGCAATTGTTGTACAGAATTTAAGTGGCGTAGGTGGTACAATATAAATCGGAAAAAAAAAAAAAGAGTGAAATGACTCTATCTCAGGGAATCCTGACATCAAGACTGGAGTCTAAAAGATCGCAAGCATGTTATCACTCAACGAAATGTTTGTGAGTGTAGTGCTCGAGTGACCAAATGCTAGTTTTATCAAGGGTTACACAAGAGGTTTAATATATTTCACTAAGTAGAATTAGATAGATTACCAGACTGAGTTGGGTTTGACATTTGGGGACGCTTGTATGTAGTTCATTTTATAGCGTGCCGTGTGAGCCAGAGAGTAACTGAAGTACAGGTGAGAGCAGGTCAGCCACATAAAAAGAGGTCACCGGTTTATAAGTAAGTTTTTATGTGTAAACACTTAGTAACTTTGGCTGCTTCTGGATCTTGGTCGGGATGGCTCTTTGATGGCTCTGATATATTGGTCAGAACACTCGTAGACACTGTGGGGTGTGATAAATATATTTGAATTATATTATGATATATTACTCAATATTTTAATGTCTAGTGGAAGTTCTCTAGCAAAACACTTTTGGTTATTCTGACCCCGCTTTAAGTCTTTGGCCCTAAAGTCAAGTCCCATGACAATACAGAGGGTATTTTGTGGATCATGTCCATAATATAAAAAGTAGTGTAGGTTGGACACAACTTGTTTCCATTGTTTTGACTTTCCATGTGAATAATGAGAAATGCAATACCACGAAAAAGATCAATTATCATCGAAGTCAGCCTGGATTCAAGTCCGAGTCTGGAGTCCGAAACAGATCATTAGGTCCATCTCAGGCTGTAAATGTTCTCAAAGTCAATCTAAAAACGCGGACTTGTGGAGCTACGCTCAGTGCCTGATGGCTTGAGACAAGGTTATAAATTCGCACTCTATACCTTACATGTCCTATCTGTAGCAGAGTTGTGAATTGGGAGGGATGAGAGATGATAAAAGGAGGACGGGCCTACGAGAAGCGCAAGAGAAGACAGTATGTGTGGGGTGTCATCATAGGCATTATATTTAGGTACAGAAGAGAGTTTTTGAGAATTTAAGTGCAGAGGTGGAGAATTAATATTGAGATTGTATTTTTTAATTCAACTCACTTATTATTTCGGAGCGCTTAAGATGACTAAGGATATAGGATAATAGGTAACAGAATAAACAATTTATGTTATTAGAAGAAAGGTATACTTTTTGATTGGTAAGCAGTATTGGCGCAAGCAAGGAGTCGTAAAAATCTAAGTGAGTGAGACAGAGGAATTAATTTCGCTCATTATTCAGGGTTAAGAGACTAAAAAGGTTGTAGAGGTAGTAGGAAGGTCTTAGTACAAGGCCTTGTAAAGTGTTCACACGGAGCAAGGTGAGAAAGGACAATGCGGCTGTAGCAGGCTAGTCCAGGAGGAATTCAGTATGTGGTGGGCTCTCACTCGGCAGAAGGAAGGATGTGAAAATTGTTTTTATCTTTATGCTGCAAACTTGTGTTGTGTAAATGTTTGTCTGTAAATGTTGAGTATGTTTCAGTGTCCAGGAATAGTGGCAATATGAATTTCAATGTATTTAAATATTACTGAGCAAAGACCAAACTTACCCAGTGAATGCTTAAATGTGCCTGGGTAAAAACAATAGAAGACAAAATTAATTAAAGAAGTAGATTGATATGCACCAGCTAGTAATTTTCTTGCCACATTTAATATATTAGATCTTTTCACATATAAATACGTCTTCCCACATACGAATTACACAATTAACTAAACCCTAGACGGCCTCGATCATTTCTCACCAGTTGTGAGGCTTCACGACCGCGAGCTACCTGAGCACAGTATACGCATACACTTCTATAACAAGCTGTCTGTCTTGTTTTATGAATTAGGCAGATGTAGCAGCAGCATTAAGAGATTAGATATTACGTCTAGTAACATTTTCATTATACCAGAGTCAGAAAGAACAGCGAGCTGTCTGCAGAAATGCTGGCCCCCTCCACCAACAGAGTAGGTTTTCGCCCTGGCCAAGGCATGTTTCATACAACGCGATCTTTCCTTATCTCCCTAGTTTCACATTACCTGCCCCTCTCCGCATTCTTCCACTCCCCCATTTCCAGCTCTAGCTACAGCTCGTCCCAACTAAGAAAAAACTCAGCGTTGTCGCCACGTGTCGTGATTGTATCTTGTTGAGGATCTTTGATGTAACAATGTCAGTGAGGGCTCTTGGCAGACTGCAGAGTGTGTATGTAGGAACCTGACAAAATGGTGGCAAACAAAAAACGACACTCAACTTTAATGAGTTATTGGGCTTGTTTCGCTATTATTCATTGCTTGTCTGCCAACAATTTTTAATCAAGCTCAAAATGTTAGATTTCAATGATTATTTTTGAACCAAGCTGTGTTTTCGAGGTGTGCAGACTTTGCTATTAACTCCCTGGTCTGAGTCTGGACAAGCAGCCAGCGGGCTAATGCGGACACGTATAGTGAAGATGCATTTTAAAGTGCCTCATCGCCAATGAGCTCTCAATGTCAGAATAAAACCACCTGCAAATGAACACTGACAGGAAGGAAGTGCAGTCTGTTCTGTTTGCCAGGCAGAACTTTGCTCATTAAGTCCACAAAATCCTTCAAACTTCAGCTCTCCTGTACAAACTGGCAAGATCGGACTGTGCTACAGCTAAATAATTTATAATCGAGTTAAGAGTACAAAAACTTTAAACAAAAGATCACTTTCAGACACAATTCTGAATTTACTCATGTGACGATGTAACAACACAAGCAGAACGCTGTTTTTCAAACTGCTTTTTATAAATCACTAAGAAAATTTAACAAGTGCAGGAAATGTTCACCACTGATTGATCTCAAACTTGTATTTGGAGATATTATGATCCTATCGTTAAGTCACACCCAAATCATTATGCTTGGAAATGTCTTCAACATCTTAAGAAGGAGAACATTTGTCCAAAATATTTGAAGCAGATCTTATTCAAAAGGGGACATATTATGTCAAATGTATTCTTGCGGGGTTTTAACCATGTTATTATTGTGTTGCCTCATCGTTGTTTCATGTCAGTAATATTTTTTTGTCTTGCATTTGGGGCTTGAGTGCTTATGAAATCTCCGTTTTTTCCTACACAGTGTTAAAAAAATGTCACATGGCTATTTTTCAAAAATGTAACTCAAAAGTAAATAAAAATCTGCTAATGATCTTGTTTCTACTAAAAAGCCTTTTTGTTGCAGTGTCCAATAAACAAAATGTCAAATACTTACCTACACAATGTACAGTTTAATACTAAATGTTGCTCATGGTTTTTAAGTCATTAAATGGTCTGGCTCTCTCTGGCTGTTATTTGCGGGAATTATTGTCCCACCATGTTAATGCTCGTACCATGCGGTCCTCCTCTCAGCTCCTCCCGGAAGTGCCCAGGTCAAAGTTAAAAAGCACAAACTGAGCTGAGTCATTATCTTATTAACTTCATGTGTATTTTAATTGTTTGTATATATGTATTATTGCACTTTGCTGTACAACACTTTGGCCTTTTAAAGTTGTAAGTGTGCTTTATACATAAACCTTGATATTGATATAAATACCCAAAAAGCATGTTATCGTTAAGTAATGTAGCAACTGAACGGAACATTTAAAGCTAAGCCAATCTTTTGCAAAACTTTTTTAAAGAAATGCGTGTCGGCCCCATCTTGTTTATAAGCTGAACTTGACTGACCTGGTGGAGATCCTGGCCCAGAGTAAACTCCTGGAAATAGCCTGGGGCGGCGGATGTGGCGCGGATGGCCTGCCACACCCGGTGATGACAGCCTCCCAAGTAATGAGAGCGCACCCCGGGCAGCAGGTTGTAGTTCCTGAACACATAGGCCTTCAGAGAAGTGCCCCTGTTCACAATGGTGCTCACAGCTGACACCTACAGGCAATAAAAGAAAAAGGTAATCAATGGATATCAATTCATTTTGTGGGCATTGCTTCATAAGTTGCAGAAAAGTTGGCAAATTTACTCCTGTTAGCCATTTCAGCAGAAATAAATGTTTTTTTTAGTAGACCACTGAATGCATCACAAGTATATGTTACTCTTTTGTGATGCACCTAAAGCCAGTACAAGAGCCATGCAGAAATCTTCCAAATTCTACATTTGAGAGCAGCAGAGCGCTGACTGAGACGGATAACTAAAGCATTAGAAGTGACATCCCCGTAAATGAACTGAACATCCACAGCAAGAAACAGCATGGCAGAGCAGTGAGTCAGCCCATCTTTGAACACTCACCTTGGGGCATTGGGGGTTTCTCGCCATCTCAACCAGGATATTAGAGCCCATTTTCTCTCTGCAGAGGCCAAATGGAAGTCATGTCATTTTCCGCTTGTGTGCTTTCACTTTGTACATTTAACCTTTTGCATATTAGTAATGAAAGAAAAAGGCTATAATATACAGTAGAGTGCACATGTCTTGAGGGAGCGTGTGGTGTAAAAAAAAGAACTGATAAGGTTTGATTTTTGTTATAACATTAAAAATGACAATAGACACATTATCAATTCTACTGTTCCATGAGTGATGTAAACATACCATTTTATAAAGATTTTCGATAAGAATCAAAATCTTTTGTTTGTATCTTAACTCAAGAGGTAGTGGAGCAGGAACAACAACAAATAATGTATAACTTTTTGCTGTTGTCAGTCAAACTTACTTGAGCAAATTCTCCCAGGCCTCGCTGTCATAGAAAGCGTGGCTCCATCCCATCTTCATCGTGCCAACAATGACATTCTGTTTAAAAATGTCCGAG
The DNA here is from genome assembly GCA_015082035.1 of Chaenogobius annularis. Taxonomy (NCBI): domain Eukaryota; kingdom Metazoa; phylum Chordata; class Actinopteri; order Gobiiformes; family Gobiidae; genus Chaenogobius; species Chaenogobius annularis. Next base: position 43,598 of record BJKM01001355.1, on the reverse strand, counting down.
CCCAGCTTTCGATAAAGGCTATCGCATTCACTTAGAGGAACTTGGAAAATACCTAATAAATATCCAAGAATGGCACCTGCAGAAATGGGTATATTGCATCTTACTACAAGATGAAAGAGGCAAAAATAAGTCATTTCAATTTAATGTATCCTCTAATACTGTAAACTTATACATAAAAGGGCTTGGGTTAACCCAAGTGCTTTTATTATATACATTTTTAAATACAGCTTTACTTAATTATTCAGAAAGTATGATTACATTAAGATAGTCACACACTAGAATGGTGATCTATTTGACATTGTGAATTAAAGTGAATTAAGGATGTCACTGTTGTTGTGTCATGGTGTCAATAATCATGAATAATCATAAAACTGTGGTGTTTCCCCCCCTCACAATATCTATGATGGTAAAACTGATATTGTGACATTATTAGTTTTACTATGTTACTTTAACACTGCCATCTTGTGGTGGTTCAAACTATTTTCAGTGGCTTGGAAAAGTATTCTGGAACATTTTCTACTTTTTTTTTTTGTCACAACCACAAACTGAAATAAATTGGTTGGGCATTTTTTAATAAAGAGCAACACAAAGCAGCACACAGCTGCAAGTCTCTTGGGGTATGTCTCTACCAGCTTTGCTCACCTACAAACTGAACATTTTGCTCATTCTTCTTTGCAAAACTGCTCAAACTCTGTCAGATTTGATGGGGAGTGTTTGTTAACAGCAGTTTGCAGATCATGCCACAGATTCTCGGTTGGATTTAGGTCTGGACTTTGACAGGGCCATTCTAGCACATGAATATGTTTTGTATTAAACCATTCCATTGTAGCTCTGGCTTTTGTTTAGGGTCGATGTCCTAGTCTAAGATTGCCCTGTATTTGGCTCCATCCATCTTTCCATCTGAGCAGCTTCCCTGCCTCACAGCATGATGCTGCACCACCATGTTTGACAGTGGGGATGGTGTGTTCAGTGGCATGTGCTGTGTTAGCTTTCTGCTACAAATAGCGTTTTGGTTATAGCCCAAAAAGTAAAATTTTGGTCTGATCAGACCAGAGCACCTTCTTCCACATGTTTGCTTTGTCGCCCACATGGCTTCTGGCAAACTGCAAACAGGACTTCTTATGGCTGTTTTTCCATCAATGTCTTCTTCTTGCCACTCTTCCATAAAGGCAGATTCCCTGATCAAAATTAGATGTGGATCTCTGCAGCTCCTCCAGTTACCATGGGCCTCTTGGCGGCATATCTGCTAAGAGCTCTCCTTGTTCGGCCTGCAGATTTTGGTGGACGGTCATGTCTTTGTAGGTTTGTAGTGGTGTCATGCACTTTCCACTTCCGGATGATTGAACAGTGCTCCGTGAGATGTTCAAAGCTTGGGAAATCTCCGTATAACCTAACGCTGCTTTATTTTGTTTATTTTTTCATTTTTTAAGAATTTGTGCCCATAGGCTTTATTGACTGGAAGGTAGTCTTCATGATGCCATTTGCGCCCCAACATTCTCTTTACAGGGAAAAGAGGCTGAATACTTTTGCACACTACACTTTAGTTTTTTAAATATGGAAATCATGTATAATTTTCCTTCCACTTTGTAGTTCACTTTTATAAAAAATACCGATATTATTTATTTACATTTGTGGTCGTGATGTGACCAAATGTGGAAAAGCTTTTTACTTTTTCAAGCTTTTTCAAGCCACAGTAAATACTTATTTTTAATTTAGTAATCCATCAAAATATCCATCATTAATATGAATGTGGTCTACACCTGACAATGTTATAGACTGCAATTGCTTTGGAAATCTGGAGAATATTTACCGTATTTTGCGGGCTATAAGCCGCTACTTTTGTCAGATGTTTTGAGCCATGCGGCTTATTTAGAGGCTGCGGCTTTTCTGTGGTTTTTTTCTTTCACCGCTAGGGGCGAACTAACCGGAATTGGAATCAAAACTACAGAAAAGTTAAGCAAAGAAGCAGATGTTGCTTTTTTATTCAGCTAGCAAATAGAACACGGACGACAAATTACCAACTATAAATTATTTTCAAATTCTTGCCGCATCATTATGGAACCCAAACGAAGAAGTTCGTACGAAGCAAGTTTTAAGCTGAAGGCCATCGATCTTGCTAGGAAGCCGCGCGGCTGCACGCAAGCTTAACATCAATGAATGTACGGTGAGACGCTGGAGGGGAGAGCACGCTGGAGGGGGGACAGCGGGACGAGCTCATGCGATGCCAAAAGTCAAGGAAAGAGTTCTGCGGGCCTATACAAAAGGTGCGGCCTATGTATTGTTTTATTATCGTTTTTTTAAAAATAGAGCAAATGCGGCTTATATAGGGGAGCGGCTAAAGGTCCGGAAAATACGGTAGTTACGGTCAATGACACTGTCCTGCATGGTTTACTTGTCCAAATTGATAGACAACACACTAAAAACAGTATGAAATGTAGAACATACCTGTACTGACACCACATATATAGTCAAAGAGTTTGTGAATGGGTTTGCCAGTCAGAGCTTCCAGTTTGAACAAAGTTTGAAGGGCAACTAGTCCTCTGAAATCAAACAAAATATGTTTTTGTCAGACAACAGCAAATCCTAAAGATATCTAAACAGGAAATATAAAAACACAGAGTTAGGAGTGGAAAAGGGACCTTAAACCTCCTCCATCAATAGACAGGATCCTTATTCCACGGCCTTTAACAGCTTTATGGTATCCCATCAGAGCCAGAGCTTCTCGAACAGCAGAGCGTAGGCCGGGGTCGCTGGCCTGTTTCAGTCGAAGCAGACAAGGGATCACCTTCTCCTGGAATAAAACACGCAAATAATATGAACAATTATATACATTTTTCAAGGTAATAGTTGCAAACCATCACATATAATATCATATTTCAGAATCAGAAAAAGGTTTGTTTCCATTGTCAGTGACCAAAAATTCACAAACTAGGAACTTTCTTCAGCGATAAAGATACAACATTTACCACTTCATAGCACATTGTTTCTTTGGAAGAGCAGTAAGTGAGAAATGTATTGGACAGTGTAAACAGTGTCAATGGTATTTCACAACATGTGCCACACATGTGACTATGTGGCCTTTGTTTAAAATAGAAGCAGGCTGAATAAGGCTTTCACACCACCTCAGATAAGGCAGAAACATAAATAAATGGTATGCAGACACCAGCCTGTATTGTCGTGTCTCACTTTTGACACTGCCCAGACAAAGGCAACAGTGGTCTTTAGCTCCAGAGATGTGTTGGCTGACAGATGTGACATTTGTCAAGTAAAAACTGCTATAAATTGTACTTAACATCTGATATACTGAACATTCTGATACTCCTTGCGATTATAAAACTTTGTGATGTAATCTGGCATTGCAGCAATAACATATTGTGGATAGTAGGTACATTACTAACAAACCTGCTAAAAATGCATACTAAAAAAAAAAAAAAAAACCTTGCAAACCCTATTGGTAAGCTCACCTTGATCGCGACCCCACGAGTCTCTGGGAACTCAAGGAGGTGATAGCTGAGGTCTTCCACTCTGCTGATATACACTCTCACATCTGAAGCTCTACGGAGGGCCTGCACCAGAGCTCGGGTCCGATTATCAACACTCACCCTGGCTATGATCTAACATTCAGGAAAAAGAGGGGACATTAAAGTAAAAGCAATGTTCTAGGGACTGGTGCAATCCAGAAAGTCACAAAAGATAAAGTTTATTATTTTCATGACCGCACATAAAAGGCTGTGTCCATACAGTATTATGTTCAGCTTTATCAAAATGACAAAACTCAGTATGTGGGCTGTTACAAACTATAAACACTTACTGGTCTCTAAGCTATGTGTCCCCATAAGCGGAAAACACATAGCGGTGGGCTATTTTAAAAATCAGATTCCTAGAAGGCAATAATATTACATGTATAGAGTCGCAAAGGTTCTGATGAGAGTGTGGACAGCAGCCAGCTTCATATTCAGAATGACAGGTGTCTGAGGAGGATAATGTTTCTCTCCATTATAGACACCGTTTATGGAATACAGTTAACCAGAACAATGTTAGTACAAAACAAAATATATATGCCACAAACCTTTTCTCTTTGAAGAAGAAGTCTCTTGGCTTTCTCCTCTGCTGCTTTCTGCTCTTGACTTATTTTAGCATCAACTTGTTTAGCCGTTGTCACAGGAGTCTTCTCTTCCACTGGGCTTTTGGATTCTGCAGTCCTAAACCGAGGGACAAGAGGGGCTATGTAGCTGCCGACAAAGGCCTGCACAGTCGGAGCAGAGTAGGATAAATAATGCCCAATGCTCTTCTTGGATGGAGTTGGTTGTACTAAAGCCGTCACATCGGTTTTATCAACAAATGAAATTGCGTTATTGTTTAGTTTATTATCATGATCCGTCTTTTTGTCTTCGTTTTTTGTCTTGCTGCCAAAGTATGAGTTGATGTGATGAGCCAAGTAGTTGTAGGTTTCATCCAGGCTGACTGAAAATGTACTTGGATGGAAAAGTGGGGTTGATTGACTCTCGGTTGCGTTTTTGATTTGAGTATCAGTCGTGGAAGATTTTGTTTCGACAAGTTTTTTATCAGAACCATTTTTAGCAGTGGTGAAAACGGGTTTTAATCTTGGGAGCTCTCTGGGCTTTTGCACTGTCGTATTACTGGCAATTTGTGTAGGGATGGTAGATTGTGTAGGAGTTGTGTTTTTTTCAGATGTAGCAGCAGACGCAGTGGTAGTAGAGGAGTTTCTTACAGGTTTAACTGTGCCCTCTCCAGTTGTACAAGAAGCTTCTTTTGGACTGCCCACTTGTGACTCTTTACTTTGCTCAACATTGGGCACAGATTCCACAATTTCAGCAGCGTTCTTTCCATTTTTAGCTGCCTTCGGTTTTAGTCTGGCAATTTTAGAGAGTATTTCTGTATGAGTCCCACTGACAGCTTTAGAAACTGTACCAAGAGTATTCTTGACTCTTGACATGTTGAAACCAGTGAACCAACGTGAAGTAGAAGTATTAAAATGCAAATTACTCGTGTGGAGTAGTCTCTGTTTAGTCTGGGTAACTCTAAAAATCCATTCTTTTTGAGTCTTGACTCTTGAATGATGGTAGATCCGTCTTTGGCTGCGAGAGCCAAATTTGCAGCTGCCAGAGTGTTGCACATACACCCTGTAGTGAGAGGTACCAGATAGAAATGATGGTCCAGACTGGTAAGCATGAAGTTTACGCCACAGAATAACAACTCTACTTAATGAAGCCAGCCTACGACTCATTCTTTCAGATGGTGGTGCGGTTTATCCCATCCAAACCATTATAAAGGCTGACCGATTAACCAAGCCTGATGATAAAAAATAAAGACAAACATTGAAGAATGAACAAGAAAAATGACCAAAAAAACTACGTTAAATACAAGAGGAATGAAATGAAAAGCGAGAATGATCGCTCAATCTAAAAGGTAAATTGTCTGAACATAAAGTCTGTTTTGCTATATTATGGTGACTAACAGACTAACTTAAGCTTTAAACTGTTTTTTCTTTTTTCTGTCAAAGAACGTTCTGCATGTATCTAGTTTGACGTTAGCTGAGCTAGCACCGAGAAGCTAACCGTATACGATAAGGGTCTTAGAACAAGAACAGAGAAAAAACATACCTTTTGTTGAACTCGCATCTTCTTAAAAGTAGTAACTAATCCTACGGTGTATTCATTATTTCACCTGATTACATTTGTGATGGCAAAAGTAAGGCTCAGTTATGTTCAGTGTCATTTGACCTGACTTGATTTCCAAAATAACGTGACGACGTCAGGTAGAGGAAAAACAAAAATCACGTGTCTTTTGTGTGTGCTGTGATTGGCTGTTGGGTGCGTGCCTCTCGAGGGTGAATGCTCATTGGTTGAAGATTATTCCCACCATTAAAGGTTTTATGATTTTCTAACTTTGACTTTATTTTGTGTATTCACACCTGTTGTATATATAAATTATAGTTTTACACCAATTGAGTAGCTATTTGTGGAGAAAACGTTAAATCAGGAGAAAATGACAGGAAGTGACATGACACATTCTCTCCTTCCAGTCAAAGTTTATGCATCAAATAAACCACTTGTTTGACTCTCTAAACCAAAATCAAGGTGCTCTCATAAATAAATATATTTTTATTTGTCAAATAAAAAAAATGGACATTAGATGAGTTTTTCTCTAGTTTGCTGGGTAATTTCCTAGTGTGATGCATGGCGTGCTTTCGTCAATTTACAAACAGGAAGTGAAGTTTTGAACCTGAAAAATTTGCTATTCTGTTATAACATTTTTATAATTTTTTTGAAAAATTCTAAATATATTTATCTTAACTGCATTTTAGTTCAACGAGTACTTCAATCTGTTATAAGCACTTTATGTCCGGGCAAGAATCAGAAGATTGCTTATATATACCGAAGGACATGCAAGGCTTTGGACCGATTGAACGCGAGGGTTCATATAAGGCACATGGGATGTGGAGTGTTTTAAGACAAGTGAAGAGCAAGGACCTTTGCATGGGTTGTTGTTATGCTTATATTGTCCACCAGAGGGCGATATATTCAACACTACGGTTTGCGGTGGTGATTTTCATTGCACAATAATGCTTGAAGAAGAAATATCATCGGTGCACTTTATTTTCATTACCGTATAACACTCGTTGATTTTAAAAACACGGACTAATCTCTAGATTATAACATTCTCAAAGGTATAAAGGAATTTACTCCGATACAATAGGTGGCGACATGCACCTTTTGTTGGCTTGTAGCCCGCCAATAAATTCAAAGAAGAAGAAGAATTACATATCCGATCTCTGTTCATCATTCATCATTTAACTACAGTTTTTCCACCATGGATGTATAATAAAACCTGATAAACTATACCAAGTATCATGAATCTTGGGCGCTAAATGTATCATCGGAAGAGGGCGTGCTCTGCAAAGGTAGGATACATGTTTACTGGCGCTTTAGTTTATTTGAGCTAGCTCCCTCTAAAGCTACTAGCGCAGTAACAGTTTACTTTTATTTGCTGTTTCTGGGTTTTATTATAATAACTTTCCAGTCAGTTTTAAGTTTTAAAACAGACCGGTAAGATACCTGTATTAAGCTACGTGATTGTGTTGTGTCTACATGGTATAAAAATAAAAACAAAAAACGTTATAGGTATAAACGTTATACTTATGTGTTGGTTAGGAAAATTAATTAATCTTTTCTTTCTGTTTTACAGGTTGACCATGGCAGCTGCACAGTCTGCTGTAACAGTTGCAGTTTGCATCTTGGTGATAACTGAACTTATACTTGCAAAGAAGGACTACTATGACATACTGGGTGTGCCAAAGGATGCCTCTGAGAGACAGATAAAAAAGGCTTTCCACAAGCTTGCGATTAAATATCACCCGGATAAAAACAAGAACCCAGATGCAGAGGCAAAATTCAGGGAAATGGCAGAAGGTACATTTTTCTAAAAATTGTTACGCTATTTATATTGAAAATTCTTATTGGTGTATATTTTTATGTGTACATTTTTGCCCAGCTTATGAAACTTTATCAGATGAATCCAAAAGAAGAGAATACGACCAGTTTGGCTCTGCATACTTCTCTGGAGAATCCCAAAGTCGGCCAAACTCACATCAACCTTTCAGCTTTAACTTTGATGACATGTTCAAGGACTTTGATATCTACAGTCAGAACAGACATGCGCGTCACAGAAGACATTTTGATGAGCACTCCCGATTCCATAAGGAAAGCCACAGCAGGCACAAGAGACACTTTCAAGGAAGTTTTGGAGGAAGTATCTTCAGCGATGTGTTTGAGGACATGGAGAAGATGTTCACATTCGAAAGACATAATAAGCAAACTGAAAGAAGATTTCATGGACAATCAAAACAGCATTGTAGAACTGTTACACAGCGTAGAGGAAATATGGTTACAACATACACAGACTGCACTGCATCCTAAACGTCTACATACATAACTCCAATATTGGATGGCTTTAAGAAAATCATATTACGCTAATTTCTTGTGGTGGTATTTTTTTTCACTGAATCCTATGGACCACATTGCTTTTGGTCTCTAACGCTAGTGTATCGTCCAGATTATTTCAAACAAAACTGATTGTAAATATTTTGACAGTATTTTCAAGTTCACTTTTCAATGTGCATTCACTCTTAGGTCCCTTTGTTTCTTTTGTAGTGATCACAATGATGTCAGGACAAAACCAGCTTTTGTGTAAAAATGTACGCACAGTGTCATCACTTCTGGCGGTTTGGTTTTTTAGAATATAATTTGTTGTAATACATTTTGAAACAAATGCCCTTTGAATCCGATGATATAAGATTATGTGTATGTCTGAATGTAATGTTTTATGGTAATTATTTTGTACAGGTATAGTTTTCTGTATGAAACAGTCAAACTAATTGATATTGTATTGAAATGTTATTCCAAAACAACATTTTGATTGAATGTACTGACATAGTGTAACATGGTTTCTTATCAAAAAACAAACGTCTTAACCACATTTAAAATATCGACATTGTTGATGTTTTTAAATGCAAGGCATTCAGTGGCCACTAACCTGATTTGCATTGTAGTAGTTTATTGATATGGACAAGTACTGTTCAAGTCTTTGTGTGCAGAAGTTTCTGCACTTATACTTTTGTATTGACTTAACAATGGTGTATGAAAAGTTGTTTCTTTAGTAAAATACTTTCACCTATTTTTGTTACTGTATTTTTATTTTGGCGGCTAAATATTTAGCTTCGTACCTTGGTTATTGTTGCGAGGCTGTTGACGTACATTGTGGAAAATGTAGTCTATAAAAACAAGTTCTCATTACAGAAACTGAGCGGAGTTGTAAAAGACTCATTTTCCCATGATGCAACTGTGAGCGTCAGCGTACGCAGTTGTTAGCCGATCCAGTAGCCGTGGAACATTGAATGACTTTGTACTCTGAGCTGCGGGGATTTTTTATTTTTTGATTGACTGGGAAACTTTAATTAGCTCATGGAGGCCCTCATTCCAGTTATCAACAAACTACAAGATGTTTTTAACACGGTCGGCGCGGATATCATCCATTTACCACAAATAGTTGTTGTGGGAAACCAGGTGAGAGAGAATGTCACTTGCTTCAAAGCTAGCAAGTTATTAGCCTGCACCAAGTTACTATAGCCTCTTCTACGGATTTAGTATCGCTTTCATATTCTATTTCTATTGTTAATGTATGACCGAATATTAACGACAAAATAGGATTTTGTAAAACGTTTGATTGTGTCATTGTCAGGATCAAATTAACTTAAATATCAGGCATGTAAACAATGTTAGACTCAAAAGGCTTTTGGTTTTGACCAACTTTATTAATACTTGCCCTACCTAAGTTACATTCTTCAAACTAATACTGTAATTGATGAAGCATTTGAAGCTAAACTGTTATACTGTCAATAGGTCATGTTTTATTAAAGTTAGATACAATGTCCCATTAACCTGTAATTAATCAGAAGTTGAGTCTTCATTTGTAACCTCACTGCTGCGCTATGTTGTGTAGTTTAGAGTTAAAGGGTTTAAAGTGGAAGACTTGTTTACTATTACTGTCACACTAATAGGATGTGACTGCTCTGGACCTTTTGGCAAGTAGGGCTTCACAGTATGAGGCATGGCAAGTAAAATACTTTTCGATTGAGTCCTGCATGCGGTATGATGTAGAAGGGAGCCGAGGATCCAAGTATGGAGAATTGCATCAATATAATTTTTTTTTCTAAAGATATGCAACATTTCAACACAGAGGATTTTGTATATAATAATGCAAAAGGGGCTAACTAAAAATGGAAATGGAATTTTTGAACTTCCAAATAAGGGTATAAAGTTATATTTCTATCATTTCACATTTGATTGATATCTTAACCCCAATTTATACACTTAAAGACATGTTTTAGTACATTTTTATGGGATTGATGTAAGATTGGCTTTATATCGTTATCAGGGTATATACTTAAGAAAATATTGAGATTGTTGCCAATATTGCTCATCCGTGTTGTGGTACTAGAGATTGACATTGACCTTCTAGGGAGGGGGAACATAACAAACTTCCTAGTTGAATGTCTCAACAACCAAGGATTTGTGATGATATTTTGCTAATTTTACATAAATAGTTTGTTATAGCAGAACAGACAAATCTGAACATGAAGAAATAAACATGTTCTGTCCATTTATTTTTCAGTTCTTTTGTTTAATGTCCATCTGCACTTTTCTTCCACAGAGCAGTGGAAAGAGCTCTGTTTTGGAGAGCCTGGTTGGGAGGGACATCCTACCCCGAGGCACTGGTATTGTCACACGGCGACCTCTCATTCTTCAACTGGTGCACATAGACTCAGATGATCGCAAGAAAAGCAATGAAGAAAATGGTAAAATAATAATACTGCCGATTATGACTTTAACACACAATGGAGAAATTGTATTTTGAGCAAGTAGGCTCTTATAGGTGGTCTAACATTATCTTTTGTCATCTCTCTCTAACAGCAGAATCAAAGAAAAATGGACGACTTTACAAAGGTCTCCCTTTCTCAAATGATTAGTTCTTGTACAACCCCAATATTATTTTTAACTGTCCTCTTTATGTTTTTTGTCCCCTGCACTTTTGCTTGTTTAGTTTAACTATAGAAAAACTGAGAATTTCGTGATTTATTGTCATATGTAAAGTTATATGCTATTATCCTTTTTTTTATTTTTTTAAGAATCTCAACGACCATGGCTTTATAAGGAGACGTACTTTGCTTTTTCAAGCACTTAGTTTTAAACTACAACGTAATGAAGACCGGTCACTTCTAGTTCAAAACTCTTCATAATGATTTCACCGTAACGGAACAGCAGTGTTTTTGAAAAGTGGCTACATTTTAGAGATTTTAAAACCCGGCATGTGTCACTAGGAATCTTCACTTTTCAAATAATCCCATCTAAATTCACGGATATGGGTGGGATAGGTGAAAACATGAATTTTCTGAGCACTCGAGCCTCAGTTGCAGGACAATACAGGATTACTTAGACATGAAGGAATCAATGAAAATACAACTTTGAGGAAACACTGTTTTAACAATGTAAAAGCTTAAGTTGTATAATATGTCCCCTTTTAATATTTAGATAGACATTGAGTGCTGTTTTATTTTTTTTGCTTTGTCTGTGCATAATTCATTTGCTTACAATTTTGTTTTCCCGTGGTCTTTTTCACTTTGACCAACACCCAGCTGTGCATCTCTGGGGAGTTTTGCTTCCTGTCTGGGGCAATGCAAACATCCCTTCATGAAATGTTATCGCAGCAAATATATTTATTGTATAACTGATAGAAGGTTACAATTAACCGGTTTTCGTTTGCATGTGTTGTGTTACAGGTATTGATGGGGAAGAATGGGGCAAATTTCTGCACACTAAGAATAAGGTATTGTAATTCAGCTTTTGTTTTGAAATACAGCTCTAAAATCTGTGGCTTCTTTGGTTTTATATCCTGCATTGACCTAGTCATTATTGGCTGAAGAACATTTGTCTATCTGCAGCTTGTTTTCAGCAGTGTGTGTTGCACGTAACAAGATATGACACAGCCCTCAGTAGCTAAAAATATTTATAATGCTGTGAGGTAAATGCCCTCTAAGGCACTCATGACCAAGTGGTTCCACAAAGAAGTGATTACGTACACTATGAAGATTATTTTGTGATTATATTGTTTATTATAGGTGTTTTTTTTTATTCTGATTGTGTCATTGTTGTTGTTGTTTTGTTTTTTTACAATGGTTATTAGTAATATGTAAGAATTGTCCCCTTGCTCTTAGGTCTACACAAACTTTGATGAAATCCGACAAGAAATTGAAGCAGAAACCGAAAGAGTATCTGGTATTAACAAGGTATTTGATTTGAGGGTTGTCATAGGCCCATTATTGACAGTATACAGACACTTATAATTTTTCTTTAGGGCATTAGTGATGAACCCATTCACTTGAAAATCTTCTCACCACATGTTGTAAACCTTACATTAGTGGACCTTCCTGGTATTACTAAGGTACAAATCTATTTGAATTACTTTTTTATTCAGAAACTTCTTCAAGCGTCATAGTTTTGTCTATATTTGCTATTCACAGGTTCCTGTTGGAGACCAGCCTAAAGACATTGAGATTCAGATCAAAGATTTGATCTTCAATTACATTTCCAACCCAAACTCTATCATTTTAGCCGTGACAGCGGCTAACACAGACATGGCAACATCAGAGTCCTTAAAAGTGGCTCGAGAGGTTGATCCTGATGGTAATGTGATTTTGTATTTTCCCAATTCTGCTCGGTTTGACGTTATTACAGGTGTTTGCTCTGTATGTTTACAGGCAGGAGAACATTGGCTGTGGTCACAAAGCTGGACTTGATGGATGCAGGGACAGATGCCATGGATGTCTTGATGGGCCGCGTCATACCTGTCAAACTTGGCATTATCGGAGTAGTCAATAGGTATCAAAATGTTGTTTTTTACAGTTGATAAATCATAGAAAAGGGTTTTACAGCATCTCTAACCTATAATGTTACTGTCTCATTAGGAGTCAGCTGGATATCAATCAAAAAAAGGTAGTAGCAGATTCAATCCGGGATGAATATGCTTTTCTACAAAAGAAATACCCATCCCTCGCAAACAGAAATGGAACCAAATATCTCGCCCGAACGCTGAACAGGTTTGGTGTATGAATCATCCACTGCTGTGGTATTCACTTCCGACTTTCTCATTGTAAAGATTGTGCAACATTGCTACATTGTTATAGGTTACTCATGCACCACATCAGAGACTGCCTCCCTGAGCTAAAGGCCAGGATCAACGTGTTGGCAGCTCAGTACCAGTCCCTGCTGAACGGCTACGGTGAACCTGTAGAAGACCAGAGCGCCACGCTGCTGCAGCTCATTACCAAGTTTGCTGCAGAGTACTGCAACACAATAGAGGGCACAGCCAAGTACATTGAGACGACTGAACTGTGAGTTATGCTGCTGTAATACTAACCAAAGACCACACAGGGGTGCTCTTGATCAAAATGAGTACAACATTTTGTCTCAACTGTGTTTGGTCATATATTTGATGTGTTTCAGATGTGGTGGAGCAAGAATCTGTTACATTTTCCACGAAACATTTGGTCGCACACTAGAGTCTGTGGATCCTCTGGGCGGTTTAACCACAATTGATGTACTCACAGCTATCCGAAATGCAACTGTATGTTTATGTTAATCCTTTATTCATAGTGTTTGTTAAAATGTATGTTAGAAGCTTAACAGCTGTCTGTGCTTTGATAGGGCCCTAGACCTGCTTTATTTGTGCCAGAGATTTCATTTGAGCTACTTGTGAAGAGGCAGATCAAGCGCTTGGAGGAGCCCAGTCTGCGCTGTGTGGAGCTGGTCCATGAGGAGATGCAGAGGATCATTCAGCACTGCAGCAACTACAGCACACAGGTCCCATAAAAATACATCACAAATCTTCGATGTAATAGCTCAAAATAACAGTAAAAAATGTATGCCCATTTCTCTAGGAGTTGCTGAGGTTTCCAAAGCTCCATGATGCCATCGTAGAGGTGGTCACGTCACTCCTTAGAAAGAGGCTCCCTGTCACTAACGAAATGGTTGGAAAAACTGCTTTACTTGACTTGGAGCTGTATCAACATTAAATAAAGGAAATATGTCTTGTTTGGTCTAACCAGTGTTGTGTTTAGGTTCACAACTTGGTTGGTATTGAGTTGGCGTACATCAACACCAAACATCCAGATTTTGCTGATGCCTGTGGACTTATGAATAATAATATTGAGGTAATTATCAAGCACAGCCCTACTAAAAACAATTGACAAATTTATATCTTTCTTTTTTCATCTCACTCTGCAAACTGATTTAAATTTGGCCAATAAAATGTTTTCTTGATTTTGTAGGAACAAAGACGTAACAGAATGAGAGAACTTCCTTCTGCTGTTCCCAGAGACAAGGTACTGTGTCACAGTCATATTTTCTTCCACAGTTTATTTCACGTTATAAGTCACCCATTAGGATCTTTTCCACCTGATGTCTTCGAAACCTAGAGTTTATGTATTTGCTCAATCCTTTCATGTCTCCATGTTTCCTCTGGTGTTCTCTGTTGTAGTCACTTAAAAGCCCTGGTGGGCAGTCCATCTCTCCCTCTGAGCCTCCTGACAGTGAGGGCTATAAGGTTTGTGCTTTCTGCATAACGACTGCTGATGCCTGAACCGTGGCAATGGACTTATTATGTTTGTTAGCATAGTTGCATGAACACTGGAGATGGAAAAGTTTCAACCCTAATGATTTATCAGATTAATCAAACTCCATGTTTCCCAACCTTCCAGCCTATTTTTTGCAATTGTATGTTGTTTCAAAAACCTTAATATGGTTGGATCCTTAACCTAACCACTGTATGCAGATGCTTTTCTCACATTCTAGCGCTCTAAGTTCATGGAAATGCCTTTTTCTTTCAAACAGGCGGCAGCAGGCAGTTCTCAAAGCAGCTTGATGAGTGAACAGAACGATAGTGGCTCCGGCAGCTGGAGGGGGATGTTAAAGAGAGAAGAGGGAACCACTGTTCCACTTATTGCAAGTTCACAGAAGGGCCACGCAATCAACCTGCTAGATGTGGTACAAACATGATCACTTTTATTTATTCTTAACCTGTGAAATAATTAGGCTCTAGTAGGATACTTTGGAAAAACTACAAACTACAGTTGTTATACATATATTTAATTGCACAGGTTTAAAAAATTATATAATAGTGAATACTCTATATTATTATTTGCAGCCTGTTCCTGTATCCAGAAAACTGTCTGCCCGAGAACAACGAGACTGTGAAGTGATTGAGCGTCTCATCAAGTCATACTTTCTTATTGTGCGCAAAAATATCCAGGACAGGTAAAGACGATCAGATTCCTTTGTTATTTTTATAGACTATGACAAAACATGATTGATCATACATTGTGTCTTGTTTTTGGTGCCAGTGTCCCAAAGGCAGTGATGCACTTTCTGGTGAACCACGTGAAGGACTGTCTGCAGAGTGAGCTGGTGGGACAGCTGTACAAAGCAGCTCTGCTCAAAGACCTGCTCACGGAGTCTGAAGACATGGCCCAGAGGCGCAGTGAGGCCGCCGACATGCTCAAGGTACGTTTATTACACATGCACTGTAATTACTATAATCACGGCATAGATACAAAAACAATCCATAAATGAAAATGAATTTGTTCCATGTATTTAGGCGTTGCAGAAAGCCAGCCAGGTGATTGCAGAGATCAGAGAAACGCATCTTTGGTGAATCTTGGTTGTGCCATCATGGACGTACAATATTACAGACAATCCATCTACGTATACAGACCTGCTGTCTCAAATGTGCAAACCACAATGCAGAAACCTCCAATGTACTGCTTTCAAAATGTATGTATTATAATGTAGTTTTAATGTACAGTAAATGCCAGCTGTCAATCATTGTACATTTTTATAAACATAATAAATATGTAAAACAATAACTAGACAATGTTATTCTTAAGTATATGAAGCTATGCTGGATTATGTTTTTGCAAAACCATTGCCTTGCCATTTTTTAACCTATACTTAAATCCATATTTGAATTGATTATTGAAACATTCCAAATGCTTTTGAATTTTAAAAATCCACTACGTAAATTTTCTCCTGGACGGCACACCATCTGCTTGTCTCCATGGAGATGTTATTGTTTGCCTGGAATGTGCCACGGTACAGTATTAAAATTTTCTATCTTGCAGTAATTTAATTACTGAAATAAATAAAAATAAACCGAATAAATACTTGCATTCCACCGTGAGCAGTGTCGCCTCTCCACTGACCTGGCCCCTATGATCATGCGTGATGTCACCTGCTTGCGGTTTTACCTGGGTAACGTAAAATGTGATTAAAAACGACCACACGATTTGACGCCTTTGGACATACGTTGATTCTTTATTAATCTGCATTTCATTTAAAACAGATGATTTATGAGATCACTATACAAACACACCAACATGGAGCAAGACTACTTCACAAGTATAGTAAGTATACAAAAGCATAGAGTAGCCAAAATGTGTACTCTTGTTTGTAAAAGTAACGTTAATACGTTATTATAAACGTAATCTTAAGTAAATATACAATGTAGTGACTCAAATAATTACTCAAAGAGGACAAACATATTTGAAGAAACTAGTATTGAGTAACAATTTGCACGCATAATCAATTTTATTTTAAGATTTATTTTATTTGTAATTTTATATAATTGTATGCACTGTTATTTATGGTTTGAGTTAATATAATTGGACAGACAAAACATTAAATACTGTGCAGATTCTGGTATTTCCAAAGAATAGATACAAAAATGTAAAAAAACAAATATCTGAAAGTGCAAGAAACACAAATGTTTTAATAATTTAATGTTCAAATAAATATTTCTTCTTCTAGTGAAAAAAATATTAATTTATATTCATTCATTCATGCCCTGAAGAAGGTCCCACGCGGCCGAAACGCATAGGTTTATCCCCTTGCCAATGAAGGATTTTTAAACTATCGGAGTACCTCGGATTTTTCTTTTCTTTTGTTTATCTTCCAGTGCTTGCCCCACTGTGATCCTGAAGCGCACCTGACTTTTTCACTTGATCGACCCACTGAAGCGCTCATCTTATGCAAAAAATATTTATTTGAACTTGCAGTGGGAAGATTAGCCAAAACTTTTACTCAAGTAAGAGTACTGTTACTTCAAACTAAATATTTCTCAAGTAGGAGTACAGTAAACGTCAGAAAACTACTCTGAAAAGTACAATTTCAGCATATAACTGTAATACACACCTCTGAGTATTCATGGGTTTCAGGACTTTTTCCTCATTCAAAAGATAAAATACTGTATTTTGTTTCAAATAGTTGATAGCGTTGCCAACAATTAAAATTTCTCATCATACTGAAACCCATGGATATAACGTAAAATCATTAATCAACATCCTTTTGTCCAGTTCTTCATCTCAAACGACCGCCCAGCTTCCCCTTACCACGACCTTTGGCACTGTAAGAAATCACGGGAGGAATTAAACAAAAACGTCCACATAAATATAATCTGCATTGTCTGTTTAATTACCTCTGATGATCGTGGACACGTGCCAGTAACAGGTTGATCTGCAAAAACATTCAACAAGGAGCTTCACAATTGGTTCATAAAACACAATGCCCTTTATCGTGCCAACCCCTTACGTCATATTTCTGCCTTTTAAGCGTTTCTGACAGGTCAAATTTCTCTGACTCAAGTCCCATCAGCCATGTCCACAGATCATTGGCTTTCTCCCTAAAACATAGCACAATAGTCAAGCCCACTTTTCTGTTATGTAAAGTTGTGCGCGTCTTTCTTTACTTGAGTTTGTCCTCGTTCAGATGATCAACGTTCAGAGGCTTCTTGCGATCAGCCAGGATTTTCTTTTTCTTTTCTCTCTCTGTCTGTTTCTTGCCACCTTTTCTGTTGTCAGCCTGTTTTAAGAAACTCTGGCCTGTAAACATTTATGCTGTTAGGCCACACAATTGTTAAAAATACCTTTGGTCCCATGTTGATTAGGACTTTCTTCTTCTTAGCGTCGTCATCCTGCTTCTTGCGCTGATCATCTTCCTCTTTGCGCTCCTTCTCCTCCTGCAAATCATAATACATTCGGATCAATTAAACCTGTCTGTTAATATGTATAGCGTTACTTAAAGTGGCGCTTTGTAAGTTTTTAGGTGGAGGGTCCGAAACCTGCTGTTGTCCATGGAAATTTTCCACGAAATTGTACAAAACTGAGCAATTTCCCAATGAAGACAATTAAGCAACTGACACCACCAGTATTTTTTCGCAAGATTGTATTTTAATAAATGAAAGATAGACAAGTTTATACTGTACTGTTTAACATTCCTGACAGAGCAATTTCATGAGATAAGCAAGGGAAAAAAATTACAAGTGCACCTTTAATGGCAAAATACTGATGGAACATATATATAAATGTGTTCAGTTCCATGACATTTATGGCTGAAATGACTTATTACTCTACTGTTGCTATTCTACTGTTCTTTAATAATACAGTTTAATTGAATAGTAAAAAAAAGAAAATAATAATGATAATACTACAGTTTCTATGATATTTGCATGGACATTATCTTACCGCTAGTCTGATCTGCCTCTCCTTCTCTCTCTCAGCACGATCCCTTTGCTGTTCCGCTCTCTCTGTACGACGCTTCTCCTACAAAAACATAATATCATAAAACAGGAAAGGTAGAGGTATGTTCAAGGGTTTTTTTTCCGAAGGCATTACAATTCTGTTGACAAGGGCAATGAGTTCCTCCTCCTCTTTCTTCCTCTGGACAAAGTGAGCTTCTATTAGAGACTGCAGCTCAGACAGGTCCTTATCCTGGCGCTTTCTGTGGATGTCCTGAAACAAAAATGTGGGAGCAATTACATTTTATAGATGCTTGCTAACAAAACAAAAAAGACAATAGCGAAGACCAGCTTACGTACATCAAAATCCACTTTGTCCCCATCTGGTATCTTGGGTACTGAGACGTTTGTCATAAACCTGTAGACAGACTATGATAGGATTACTTTCCC
Organism: Chaenogobius annularis; assembly: GCA_015082035.1. Lineage (NCBI taxonomy): Eukaryota > Metazoa > Chordata > Actinopteri > Gobiiformes > Gobiidae > Chaenogobius > Chaenogobius annularis. Next base: position 25,004 of record BJKM01001355.1, on the reverse strand, counting down.
AAGTGTTCAGTGTGTTAATGAAACACTTACTTTGGCTTGGGTTTTGAATCATCTGGGAGGAAATAAAGTTTATATAAATAATGTATCTAAAACATTTGTGAACTAATAGCAATAGGTTTTATTTGGAAATGTGTTTTCTTACCTTCCCCCTCCCTGTAAAGAACAAATTAAAACTGTAATATAATTCACTTCTGTAATAATATAATTCATTTTGAAAGTCAAAACAGTTACATACTGAACCTCCTCCACAAAGTCTTCTGTGTCAGACATGTTATGTTGGATGGACTCTGTAAAATGGTTCCATATTAGTCTAATTATAGACATATGGATTAATAGACGTGGCAGATACAATTACAGCGGTCATTTATTCACACAATGTGCAACAGGAGCCGTCTCTGTCCTCTTTGTCAGCGATAACATTGGGAAATATAAATTGATGTTGGTTGTTTTAAAATAATATGTGAGGACATTTCTAAAATTACATTGCAATGATCCAAAATGAAAATCAACATGATGATACAAATCATTTAAATTAGTCATTTGGTGGAGGGACTTACTGTACCACAACCAAAAAACCACATTAACATCAATTGTGTATGAACTCTCAAATGCAGCTAAATTGATCAGTAATGAAATTACATAGAATTTAATTCAATTTTCTATCCAAAATGCATGTTTTATTGAGCACTAAACAGTCATCATCAACAGAATGTCACAGGTATGTTAACAAGTAATACATCTTAATAATAATTTCAAACACTGCACTCTTGTGTCATAACAATAATTCAGTATGAAAAATTATTTTTATCAAGTAATCTTCTCAATCATGAGTAGCTATTATAGGTCAGGCTGGTCCTTACCTCTCAGACGGAGCTCAGAGTGCTGTCTGCTCCTTGAAGTTGACTTTAAGGTTGATAATAAAGGATCTTCACTGACTCCAGTCCAGCCCTCGGAGTCATGTGACCAACAGGTCCTATGATCCATCAAACATCTATTGTTAGAGCTACACACGTAAATACACTGCACTCTGTGTCCTTATCTGTTCAGGCTTTCACTCGGTCCTCTGGTGTCAGCGGCCCATATTTCACATCTTCAAAAACATGAACAATAGGACTTCAGTACAAAGCACTTTTTTAATTGCTGAAGCAATAATGCAGGCAAATAACTGTTGTAATGCATGTAAAGTTAGATGCTACTAAGTAAAAAATTGTAAAACATACTTCAAGTTTTTGGTTTATCAATACTTTATTACTCACATCACTTGAAAACATGCTAAAAATTCAGATTTATAACATTTAATTTTCTCTGACATGTACATTTGCTGAGTGCATACAAGCTTGAGCTAGCAATTTCAAAAAGTCTGCCTAACCCAGAATGTGCTCAAAAGCAGTGATACCTAAAAACTAGATGATACCAGTTCATGGATGAAAAACACATTACTGTAAATGATATAAAGAACAAAAAAAAGCCAAAACATTTCAACAGTAGATGAATAGATGGCAGACGGTGAAGTAGTAGTGAAGACTTGACATGATCTCTGAAGTCTTTGTACTGCACTGGTGTCTTCAGTATCAGAAGATGCTTTGTGTCATCAGTCATATTGCAGGTCTTGCACAAAGAAGCAAAAAAATATAATTCATGTAAATAAATGCTGTAACAATAACTGTGTGATCCCTTTGCCCCCACTTTAAAGTCCATTTTAGAGGGATTCCGCTTGTGAGAAAGAACATCGCTTGGGTTTTGCAGTGCCAGATAATTGGAATACATAGAAATGAAACATAATGCAGAACACATTGCCAAACTTTAATGTCTTGTTGGCCTGTGTTTAATATGACAAACTTGTAGCTGAAACTTGAACACACTCAGAATTCAGTTACTGTCTGGCCCATGTGGTGCATCAAAACAAATATTGCTTATACTCCAGTTTGAGAGCTTAATGGCCCATATAGAGACTGTTAAATTGTTAGTAATCCTCATGAGCGTTTAGTTGTAATGTGAAAATCGTGTAGCTCCTGTAGAGAATGCTTAGCAGCCACCGACATTGGATGGCTTGAAAGTTTGTTCATGTTTTTATATTGGGAAACAAGGTCAGGGTCTTTCAAATATAGATCTTGGTGGGACACAACTCAAAAATCCCAAGCAGCAGGTTTGATTTACAGTGGCCACTCGTCGCCCAGCGGGAGAGAGGCGATGAGGGACAGGGCCCAACAGCATTGTCTGAATGTTAGGGGCTGTTGTTCTAAATCAAAACTGCTCTTCCTCCAGGGCTTATCACAATAAAGACTTATTCACAAAATAGGCTAGCTGTCAACTGTTTTCAAACTAATTTAATGTCACAATGTAATTACTATTCTGTACACAGAGAATTTACCTTTATTCTCACCATCTCTTAACTCCTCCTCCCAACTGTAAAAGAAATAACAGGGAAATAGATTTTTAAAATACATTCAATTCACAACAATTTTACAGGTGCATCTCTCGGCACAAAACTTTGTCCAGGCTTGGTGCACCAGAGGTGGGTAGTACTCAGTCACATTTATTTGAGTAACCTTTTCAAGAAACTTTACTTCTTGGAGTAATTTTCCGACAGTTAATTAGTAATATTTTTATTGCAGTAACAGTACTCTTACTAGTGATAGTTTTTGTTCCTCTTCTTGCACCGCTCCGTAGAATATGATTTAAGTTTTTGCATTTTTGTGTCTATCCTTTGAAAATAATAATGTTTCTCCCTCTAATTACATTACCTTCCAATTATAAATCAGAGGTCACACCCTGACAGTTACTCTTACTTGAGTATGTGGATACTCTACCCAGCTCTGCAGTGTACAACCTAATATATAACCTTTTCGTTTTTTTAAATTTTGAATATGAAAACAGATGGTGAATTGCTGTTTCTTTATCAAACAGGCCCTTATATCAGGGTTTCTTAACCTTGACCTTGGGGCCTAACTTTTGCAGTACAAAAAATGTTTTTTATGTGCAGCCCAAGATGGCGCTTGCAGCCATGCTATAGTTAAGCATTGCCACCTTATTGTCACAGTAAATTACTTTAATTCTCATTTGAGTCAACCTTTATTGCCATTGCATCAACTTGTCATGTCAGTTGCCACCACATCTTGAGCTTGGGCCATGGTCAGAGGTATTTAGCTGGAGCATTTGTCTAGTGCACGTGTATGTTTTAGGTTACTTACAACACTAAATCTAATTTTAGCATAAAATACTATCATAATTCTCTCACCATTTCAGTGTGGTAGCTTGATACATCTAAACTATAACCTTGACATGTTCTTTTAGCATGGCAATGGCAAGTTATTACCTTGCCAGGTGTTGAGGTCTTCTTGGGTTCCCACATGCCACGTTTGTTTGCATTCTCACTTGGTTTTACATCCTGCAAATACAATGCAATGTTTAATCACTCTTTTCATGTTAACTTAGGTTAGTTTACTGCGTTTTCCTCTACACCATATCATTGTTGTATTGCAAATGATGTAGAAAAAAAAGATTGCTCAAACAGTACTGCACCACATGTAATAAATATGAAAACCACTGCTTCTGGCCTCAGTCTTTGGCACCAAAGATATTTCCCCCATTAACTTTATGTCAGAATAATGCTATTTATCACAGAGTGTGATCACACAGTGAAATGTCTCCAGAAATTGCACAGGGATTAGCAAGTGCAGTCCTACTTTAAGAAAAGAACACAATGTGTCCCACACGCCAAGTTTAAAGCTGCTCCTTTCTACTGTCCTATATCCTGTAACCTATTCACAAATGTAATTTATATTTCAACTCTTTTGACAACAAAAATGTACCTATATAATTTTAGAAATAAAGATGCTTATTGTCTAATCAAACGGCCCTTTTTGAGTCTAAAAAGGAATTTTTGTCATGGCCTAAAGATGTCACAGCTGATGACAGCATGTTTATGCGGTAAAGCTCAGAGGGATCAATAAAGATGTGCTGAAAGAGAAACTGGAGCTGTAAACTGTAGAAAGGTCCATGTTCTATTTAAGCAGCTGTTAACCGTTTGTTTTCTAAACTCTAACACCTGAAGCTACAACAAAAACTGGAAGGAAAGTTAAAAGGTTTTATAGTTTAAATAATAATAATAATAATAATAATAATAATAATAATAATAATAATAATAATAATAATATTATTAGTGATGATCTTTTTATTTTATTTTATTTTATTGCAGTACAATATCCATCCGTTTCACTTTAAATTTAACTTAATCAACAAATTTGTATTCAGGCTCCTCTGAGTCTATTGTTTATTCTTCTTCATGTGATGGTGCCACTCACCAGAAATCATAGCAAGTCATGACAAGTTTTATAAATCAAGACAACAGCAGCAGACAACAAAGACTGGCATGTGGATGTGCAAATGAGTATTTAGAACGTGGAAAATATCAGAGGATTAGTCGATCGAGCTAACAACAGTGTCTCAGTTACAATAACTGCATATTGAGGGCAACATGGGGGATTCAAAAGGCTTACCACAGGCTTTGCTGGTGTTGTCTGTGGTGGCGGAGATGCTGCCACTTCTGCTGTAGGTGGGGCTGTCTTCTCTGGCTCAGCAGGTTTCAGCATCCGACTGTTCAGACGCCCCGGAACACCTACTTTATTACCAGAGGTCTCCTGCAAAAAGACCAGGAAAAATAAATGTTATAGTCTATTGATTTAACCATACTGAAGGACATTATCTCTGGTACTTTATCTGCAGAAACTGGAGTTTCAGTGTTGCTACTGATGTTGCCTTTCTCCCACATGTTCTTGATGCTCCTAGCTCCTCCTGTAGGGATGTCTGTCACAGTGGATTTGGGGGATTTTACCTCTTTCTGACCCTGTGGCAAAGTATAAATTATTTTAACTTTCTGAGAAATTGAACATGAAATCATAGTGTGATTAGATGTCAGTGTCACCTGTACGGCAGAGTTAAACTGTTCCATTCGGCTGCCAATCTTGGAGACAATTGGGGTATGTGAGATTCTGCTTGGTGTGCTGTGTACAAATATAGTATAGTAATGACTTAACAACATGTATTTTAAGGGGAAAAATAACTAATTGAGCTCACGTCTTTTGGGTTGATTTGTTCAGAAATTCTGCCTTCTCCCCAATCTGTGCGAAAGAAATTATATTACAAGTAAATACAACATTTGAAACCAGTTTGTGCCCACCTTTGAGGATCCTTTGGGGCTGATGGCAAACACAGGTTTGTTCGACTCCTCTCCCAACTGTTTCTTCTTCTCTGCTGCCTCTGCTCTTCTCTTCTCGATTTCCTCCTTCATCCTTTTTCTCTCCTCCTGTTAGAATCAATGAAAACAAGTTTTTTGTTTAGTTGAATCCCGCTGAAGGCTATTGTTTGTTTTATGTTTTGACCTATCCACTGTTAAAAGCCATTCTAGGGACAGGTGTTGCGGATGTGATACCTGCATCAGATTACGGTTAATCTATGTTTGTTGTATGTCTGTCCCTATCAAATAAATACAAAATAAATATTAATTGTAGTACACTGCAAGAAAATAATGTGTAACTCTTACATAACTCTATTTATGTATATGAGATTGAAAGCATAAAAAAAAGTCAATTTTTCCCAAAAAATCTATAATAATCTGAATAATCTGAAGTTGTTCTGAAACTGCTAAGAAAAAACAGGCTCATTGCTTGATATCCTATTAACATATGAATTAAAGACCAGGCTTAGTTCTTGCATAAATTCTAACCAAAATTACTGCTTACAAATAACACCGAAATGATCTATTCGCGGACATTTCTAGGTCAAATAATCGGTCTATGTTAAAGAGCTGTAGTATTAACTGCATTGCCCGCTGACCTGCTCTTTGGCCTTCTTGTCTTCCAGCTCCTGTCTCTTTTGCCTCTCCTCTTCCTCCAGAATCCTCCTCCTCTCCTCCCTCTTCTTCTTCAGCTCCTCCAGCTCGGCCTCTGCTCCCTGCTGCTTCTGCTTCATCTTCTCGATCTCTTCGCTCTCCGCTTCGTTTCGTCGCTGTTTCAGCTCCTGCAGTTTCCTCTCTGCCTCCTTTTTCTCCGCGGCCTCGGACTTTGAGGGCGGGGCATTTTCCTTGAAACTAAAATCATTTCTCATTGACATGTGACTGGCCTAACTTTAAAGGGCCTGCACCTGTATATTGTGAAAGCAGTTAATTATGAAAAAACAAGAACCATAAGAATGCCACCGCCTGGAACAGACAACTTTATCTAATTTGAGGTGTTGTTGAATGAGAATCATGTGGAAAGAACTGTCCAAACAGATGTTTCTCTGTCATGGTTCAACATCAGAACGAGAAAAGGGACTAAGTGAGTACTACAAGCCCTTTCATACAGTCTATATGTACATGATCTTTGTGTAAAATCATCTTACCTTGGCTTTTCTGTTTTTTTAAGTTTACTCTCAAAGGGCGACTGAAGCTTTTTGGGCTCATTCTGAAAGAAGAAAAACCAAAATATAAATGTTACAGTCAATATTAAATTATGCTTAAGATGTATGTATTATTGTTATAAAGTTTACCTTTTCCTTAAATCCAAATTTCTTAGATTTTTCTTCCTTTGTGCAGAAGAAATAATAAAGAATAGGTAAATATGTTTTTTATTTTCCATCACTCTTTTTACACCTTTTACAAAGAAAACTTTTTTTTAGTTGACTCCTGAACATACCTCTTCTTTTTTCTTTTTCTCCTCCAGCTCCATCTTCTTGCGTTTCTCCTCGTCCTCCTTTTTCCTCTTTTCCTCTGCTTCTCTCTTCTTTTTCTCCTCTTCCTCTCTCTTCTTTTTATCCTCTAGTTCCTTTTTACGTCGATCTTCTTCTTCTTTTTTCTTCTTTTTTTCCTCTTCCTGTCGCTTCAACCTCTCATCTTCCTCCTTCTTCCGCTTCTCCTCCAGCTCCTTCTTCCGTCTCTGTTCCTCCTCCTTTTTCCTCTTCTCCTCAACTTCTCGTTTTAATTTTTCCTCTTCCTCCCTCTTCCTCTGCTCCTCCTCTTGTCTCTTTCTCTCCCCTTCCTCCTTCTTTAACCTCTCTTCCTCTTTTTTCATTCTTTCTTCCTCTTCTCGTCTCCTCTCCTCTTCTTCCCTTTGTTGTTCTTCCTCCTCCCTCTTCCTACGCTCCTCTGCCTCTTGTTCTCGTCGTTTTTCATTGTCCTCTTCCTCAATTTCCTGTTTCTGTCTTTCTTCCCTTTGTTCTCTCTCTTCTTCATCTTGGTCAACACTGGGAGTCACTTCCTCCTCCACAACATTCGACTGAGGCTGTTCTTCTTGTCCTGCATCCGTTTCTACAGGGTTGTCCTCAGCATCCTCCTGTTGTGTATGTTTGATTACTTTGTCTGTTTTACACAATTAAAAAACAGAAATCACTGATCATACCTCATTGACTGTGGCAGGAGCACTTGGGTCTTCCTCAGGTTGCTGCTGTGAACAAAATAAGCATGGACAATTAATGTTTATTTTGTAAATCTCAAAAATAATAGTACAAATTGGCTCGTCAACATACTATTTCATAAGGTAAACAGTGGGTTTTGTTAAAACTCTAATGCTCAATTTTTACAATCTATTTTGTGGATTTAAGTTAGTTTCCTTTTTCTATTTTAGTCTGGACTTTAATGTATTTTTCACTCAAATTAACCATTTATTTATGCTTTCTCTCATTGTTACCTCTTCCTCCTGCCTCTGCTCATCCTCTTTGTGAGTTGAGTTCAGCTCCTCTTCCTCCTGGGCTGGCCCCTCTTGTGCCTGTGCCTCCTCTTCCTCACCCTGGGCCTCTATGCTGCTGCCACTGACTGCGCTCTGCTCTTCTTCTGGTTTATGGTCTGTCCCGTCACCATTGGCGACCGGGGCAGCCTGTTCCAGCTCGAGAGACTTCTGCCTCTCCATGGCTTCCTTCATCCTCTTCTGCCTTCGCACCTCTCTCAGGGCCAAACGCTCGAGTAAGGCCTGGTCATCGTCTAGTCCTGGGGTTAGGCCAGTACTCGAGTCTGTCTCTGTCACACTATGAAAGGCACAACAAATGTATTCTTTAATGGTAGTTAACAAATAGATGGTGCTATATTCTGTTGTAACAAGTGAATCCTTTCCATTATTATGGTTCACTTCAAATGGATAATTGTAGGTAGTCTCAAATTCTATGATTTGTTCTAAGGTAAGGAGGTAGAAAATGTAAGTACAGTATTTACAGAACAGACAATCTGAACAAGTTCTTATTCCTATAATTGACCTGAAACCACAGAAGCCAAATACATAAATAACATGAGCGTAACTTCTGAAAGAGGTCATTTCCTATTCAAGAGTTTCAGCTTCCATTTTACATTTCACCATTCTAAATATATAAGCATTTTGTTTTGAATCGTAAATTGCTGTGGCAACAGCGGTACATATTTATCACTCTGAAACTCATAGCGTGTTTTGATGGGGAAGTTGTCTGTAGTGCGATTCTGTACTTATTTGTGTCAATGACTTGGTCGTTGGTTCCAGTCTCCTCTGTCTCTCTCATCTTCTTCCTCTCCTCTCTGGCTCGTCTCCTTTGCTCTCGAGCTTCTTCTTCTTCTTCATCCTCATTTGCAGCTCCCATCCTAAAACATACACCCTGAATTTACTTTTAATTTACTCTACAGAAAATCATTTTTGGATACTGACTTAAACAATGCTTTGTGAAGCACCCAAAGGCAAATAGCAATAAAACAACATCTCCAGAAAATCCAATCAGTTAGTTGACTGTAATCCACCCTACCATAAAATGTACAACAATTAAGATATTTCAAATGCGCACTATGTGACTTATCTTGTGAAGGCCCTTTACCTGCTTGGCTCCATGGAAATGCTATTGCTTTGCCCTGAATATTACACATTATGACATTTCTATCTCCAAGGTGATAAGCCGACGCCACCTGCCCAAGTTACAGGAAAGACAGGTTTGTGGGAAAGATTACAGTAGAAACAAATATTTTTTTATGTAAAACACCTGTAATGAAATCAACGCTAGATAGATGTATGTTTAATGTCATATTGTGGAACATTCCATGAAAAGCAATATAACACCACCCCAAGTTACATCGTGCACCCTTGTGGGACATGGTAGGTTAATGTTTTGCACCTTGATAATATGCATTTAATAAAACATAAACTAAATAAATCCAAGTCAGGGAAAATTACTTAATATTAATTGACATTTAGTGTGAAACATGTTTTTTCTATTTCTCTGAATAGTTTTAGAATGAGCAAGGAGCTTACTAATGACTGATGCAGCATTACATGGTTTCCAGAAGCTTTCATTGGAAACAAAATAAAAACAAAGTTTCGGTCTAAGGACCTTGATAACAACTCAACATGTGCTTGATTAGAAAACTCGTTACATTGTGGGTAATGGTAGGTCAAGGTATAAAATAACTCACTTATCAGCCTCCTGCCGCATCTGCTCCCTCCTCTGCCTCCTCAGCTCCATACGACGGTCAAAGTCATCATCCATGATGCCACAATTCAAGACTTAACCTCTTACTGTGAAACATAAAAATATTCAAAAGCTCACAAACTAATAATATTATTAACTACAGTATGAACAGGCCGAAGTGAAATTCAAACCACCAACTTTCGGATTACAACTGCTCAACCACCTTGGTACTGGAGAATTACTGACCACAGACAGGATCAATAAAGGCAACTAAACTACCGGTAATCTAACTTTACTCAAAGTACTGAAAAAAACTTGAACAATAGCTTTTCTTCTGTTATTCAAACATTTTATGACAACATCATAGTCAAGTCTCTAATCACTTCTAAACACATGACGGACCATCTTGATAAATTACACCAATCAACAAAATACCATGAACATTATTTTAAATACCTGAAAAGAGTCAGAATTTTGCTCCATGGAAAGTAGCGTCAGCCTGGACTTCAGATATCTGCCTCACTGCAGTGTCTGTTTTTTGTCTCGGCCTGTGCCGCACTAAGAGTCCCTGCTGGTTCTCCGCAGATGGGACTATACCAGAAAAGGCAAAGGCTGCTGTGAGCTGCTCTCGTCTCTTCCCCAGCCTCCTCCTCCTCAGTCTGAGTCCTGCTCAATCTCACTGTTGGCCGTCACTGTTTTTAACCATCAAAAAACAAATCTTACATTCCTTTTAGTTATTACTCGTTTAGAGTATAACAAAGATCAAAGGTGGGTGACGTAATACAAAAAAAACCTCTGGTCAAGCTGTAGTAGATTATCAAACTTCAAATTTTTGCTTCTAAGTATTTTGTATGCTTATAAATATGAAAGTTCAACTGAAACTACTCAACAACTTTTATGTCCACTTCAAGAACTTTTAAGTTAAAATACAACTTAATTAAACTTGTGAAAGAGATAGGGTTTTTATTTTGCAATGTTAATGAAGAGAACTGTTATGTGAGTAATTCTTTCTATAGGTTAGATGAGGTGGCTTTTAGCAGAGAGTACAGTATCTTTTATCTTCAGATCTGAGACAGCCCACCAACAATGACAACTATGCAATAGTTTAGTTTTCACTGTGGCCATCTCCATATACAGTCACACTTTGATGGCAACATTATGTTCAAGTGGAGCCTGTTTTAAACATCCTCAGACAGCATTTCTATGGAGCACAATAGTTTTGCAAACATAGCTAGTTGTAAAAAGAAAAAGAGATCTGCTTTACAATGGCCACTATATCTCATGATTATATCTTATTTTTTGTAGAAGGTACATTTTCACAAAATAATTTACAAAATAAACAAGTGAGTCTCACAGCGGATCTAGGAACTTCTGGTTCTATTGAAGTATGTCTTCATGTTATGCAGAGTCTTATCTATGTCACCATTCATCCACTTCACCCAACAATCAAGAGCATGAATAATGTCTACATTTAGTTAAATGTAATTAACAATGCAACTTGTAACATTCCTTGTGTGTATTTGTGTTACATTAACGTCACTGGTCTGTGACATCAGTGACATTTCCATGTCAGGGGACTGGATTTGAGCAGCAATACCAACTGAGTGAAGATATTCCTCTCAATCGTGTGAGCTTTATATAGTTTATCAATCAGTTTCTAAAACTGCTCTGTTATTATTCCTTTTTCTAAAGACAACAGTTCTACCATATTCACATCTTAAATCACATTATATATTTAACTTTGGGGCAAAATAATTATGTTGCACAAACACATAAAATGCATTCAGTGGGGTAAACTATAAAAGTCTCATGTGTTAAAAGGATTGGGAAAGTACTTTGTACTGAACACATTTATAGATAAACAGTGGACCGAGAGACGATTGCCATCAATCAAGAAGCAATGACTGCTTATTCCATTTGACCAAACATGGTCACATATGTAACAGTGCTGACCAGGAAATAGATTCCACTCAGTTTACAAGCCAAAACAGAGCTGTCGTTTTAGGGCTCATTAAAGAAGTTTGAGCACAGTTTGGTTTGGATGCAGCATTCCAGCATCCAAACAACTATGAAGCTGTGCAACACTGAAAGTCTAAAAAGTTAAATGGTGAATGTTTGATGATTTACTCATCAAGGGGCAAACAGTTTAGTGTGGTACTATGAAATACTGCGTACAATAAAATTTGGGAGGACACTGGTAATGTTCAAGCCAAGCTACAGTTTCCCTTTGAGTTCGTCTCGTGGAGAAAGATGCAGCACGGTTCACTCCCGCTCTGCATCCCGTCGTGGAGTCCTCCTTTTAAGGAAGAGAGCAGCTCTGTTAGTGTCACTGTTTGGCAAGGTGCAAGGCCAGAGACACACAACATGGTTTATTCTAACAAATACTTGCTGCCGGAGAGTGGCAACTCCAAAATAACTTATTTCCATAAGAATATAAATCTGAAAGGCTACATGTGGAAATGGGAAGGACTTCTAATCGATAAAAAGTTGAATAACTTTTTTTTTTTAAAGAGAAATTTATTTTCTCATGAAACGCTAATTATCTTATTGGTTTCAACTGCCCAACTGGGACTCTGAAAGTAATCAATACATCTGGTCAAAAGTAAATGAGTATACCGGTAAACTCAATTATATAAACTATTTTAACTACTATTACATAAACTCAACTTAGACCTCAGTCTTTATCTTCAACACCATCTAAGGAATAGAGAGCCCACCTGGACATTTTTTCCACTGTCAAACATTTGCTTTATGAACAAAATATAGTTGTCAGTTGTCAAATTATACGGCTCGTTTATTTTAGGGAGATGGAGGGCTAAACAGTGAATTATACTTAAAACCTCTTAATTTAGTTGCAATGTATTTGTGATGTTTGTGTGAAAGTGTGGCACATTCGCCTATGACACAAAAATGTAGCCTTTTCCCTTTATTAAATCATACAATAATGTGTGAACAAACTAGAAAAAACTATGGTGATTCAGTTTTTGGAATAAGACTATAGAAGAGTTGGCCAATGGCATTAAAACAAAGTATAAATATAAAGCAATTCAAAAATACTGATCGATTGTATATATATTTAATTTGAATTTTTTAGATCAAATTATAAGGAAAAGGAAGGTATAAAAATATGATTTATAGAACAATGAGGAAAAACGGGTGGGATTAAATCAATTTTTACTTTCACCCACGCTTTTTCGAACATGTATTATTTATTTGTGATGTAGAAATAATGTTATTGGTTTTCTTAGGTGCCAAATGTCTGAGTCCTGAATCAAAATGTTGTTGTCTTCATTATTCTGACTTGATATTTATGATAAAGCATGTTTGAAAAAAATACAAATTTAAATAAATTACATTTTATTTATATATATATTTATATTATAGCAACGTATTGAATAAAACATTTCACACTTCTTCAAGCACTGAATAATGGCCTTAACCACAAGAAATACACACATAAATCTAAAAATTATTGTGAGGAACTTTTAACATAGCCAAAAATACACATTAGATTTAAACTAGAGATGACCTTAGAAAAGATCAAAAACTATACAAATTAATAAACACTAATAATATATTTTTTTAAACTTACCAGGCCAGTGGTGCTAAATTCAGTTTCTTGCAAAGATGTGTTCTGGGTGAGCCACAGGACGTTTATAAGACGGCATCAACAGCTCCGCCTGCCTGAGCTGCAAATGAAAGAGGTTTACACTAATGTTGACACTGCAGTTGGAAGTCTCTGCAGACAAAGTACGAGGAGATATGGCATTGACTATTAATTATCCTTTTACAGTAGCAGAGTCCATCCTGAAAAGGTCACAGAAGACAGTTTATTCTGAATCCAAATCCATAAACATGGAGAAGTATCCAAGGTAAAACAAACTAACGGTACAACTTTTGTACAATATGTTGCAGTAGTCAAAAAAAATTAACTAAATATAAATCAATAGCTCATCGAACAATGCAAACATCAAAAACACAATTCCTTCACAGGACTTTTTTCTGTGCGGCCCCAATGATCAAACACTATTTTTATTTTATGTTGTTTCTTTCGTTGTTTCCCTCCAAAGACAATCTTGTAGAACATTTCAAGGCTCTCTGTGGCATTTCATATACAATTTTATAAACAACAAGAAATCAGCGTGAGGCAGATTTGAGAAAACTGTCATTTATTTGAAGCTGCTGGGAAGTCTAACACATTTCACTAGGTCACTTTGTGCTCCAATTTTAACAAAGCATGTAACAACTAGTAAATTAACTTTAAAAAGGTAAACTTATAAAATAAACGTATATCGAGCTTTAGATATTAAAATAAGAGTTTTTTGTCAACATGTTAACTGCAATTTATGCCCAAAAAAGAAAAATAACTTGCAAAAAAGCTGCAATTGTAACATATACTAACGTCACTATGTGGCTTTTGAAGAATCAATGAGAGCCAACAGCTTCACATTGTCCAATATTTTTACTGCCAACGGAACGGTATGAGAAAAAAATAACACTAAGGATTCACAGTCTAAACACCAAAATACATTTAGAACACAGAAGTGATCAGTAGACAGTGGCATACAACAAGATACAGTAACATAACCTCAATTCAAGTAACTTCAAGCATTAGTAAGCAGTACATTTGTAATTTAACAGTATGAAAAGGAAAAAATAAAAACTTACTTCAAAAAATGAGTGTTATAATTTGGTTAATATGATCTATAATTTATACATAGTTTAAACCTATTGTTTTTAAAAATGCGCACAATATTAATCAATACTCTGGCCTTTAACTTAATACATAGTGCATTAGTTTTCCTCATTTGAAACCAATAATGGTACAAATCTGAAATGGGTAGCCGTATAATAGTTAAAAAATGTACCACATTAATTTCCATAGCTTCACATATAGAGAATATTCCTGATAGTGCTAAAATATTTCCTTTCAGTCCTGAAACAACAACACACACAGAAAACTCACAGTAACATTGCATCCTTTGACAATACGATAACTACAACAGCTATCCTCTTATTAAATCATTTCCCTCTTCCTTTTATATTTTGTAAATCTAATTTATACAGTAACATCATAATTCAAGTTGATGGTTTCGCTTTGCCCTGGTCTTCCACCTTTTTAATAGCTGCCTGGATCTTGACTTGGTCTCCTAGAAGCTGACGAGGTTTGACCGGCCTGAGGTTTTCATCCAGCTCCAGCAGCACAGGGATCCCAGTGGGTAAAGTAACATTGGCAATATCCTCATCTGATATTCCTGTTCAACGATAAGAATGACACGTGTGACATGATTTGCAATCAGTGAAAAGATGATACTGCAAAAGTTACAAAGCTTTGCTTAATCTTGTTTCAGGCGTTACGCTTACTCCTTTAATTTACACATTTAGAATTGAACTAGAATGTCCAAATGCTACCCTCCTTTTGTTTTGCTATGCTTGCAATTAGTTTATTGCATATTCCACCCTTTTCTAATGCTGTGAATTACTATTTTAAAACATATGTTATATAATCCGGGACGGCTATGCTTGTCGTATCACTGGTGTCAGTCATAAAGGTCAGAGTTGACTATAACTGTAATTTTAACTCAGTGGCCTTTTTTTGAAGCCGTCTGAGGAACTGAAAGTTTGAGACGATTTCTGTCTAGATAACTTGTCTGTAAAATACAAAAGCATATAGTAAATGTCAATATCCAAATATCAGAAGCAAACATATTGCAGCACTGTACCTTCCAGATGCTTCAGAAGAGCCCTACAGCTGTTCCCATGAGCAGATATAAGCACCGTGTGGTCTTTCTTAATTTCTGGAACTATTATATTGTCCCAATATGGCAGCAGTCTGTCCAGCACTTCCTTCAGACTCTCAGCTCGGGGTAGTTTATCTTTGGCCACATCACAGGTGTTGTATCTGCGATCATTGAAGATTTCGTGATAGTATGGGTGCGATTCATCAATGGGTGGTGGGGTGATATCATAACTCCTTCTCCAAAGCTTCACTTTCTCTTCTCCATGTTTCAAAGCCATTTCCGCACGGTTTAGGCCAATCAGGGAACCATAGTGCCTTTCATTAAGTCTCCATGACTTGATCACCGGGATCCACTCCAAACCCATAGTCTCCAAAACCAGCCATGCTGTTTGAATGGAGCGACTTAGTATGGACGTGAACACAATGTCAAACTTGTAACCCTGTTCCTTTAACAGTCTGCCACAGTCCCGGGCCTCTGTGACTCCATTCTCACTCAGTTTCTGATCAACCCAACTGCAAAAGCGGTTTTCTTTGTTCCAGGCGCCTTCTCCATGCCTCAACAAGAAGAGTTTGTACTTGGACATCAGCAGTACCAATGAAAAAACCTGCAGGAGGAAAGCAAGTGGAAGTACTTATACAAAATCAGAAATACATGAACATTATATGAAATAAGCAGTCCATTAGGGTCTCTAAAATGCTCTTTGCAGTAATGAGTTGAAAAAAAAAAAAAAAAAAAAAAAAAAAAAAGAGTCTCCACATTTGCATTGAGGGACAAATATTTGAAATGTAAAGGTGTTTGCTTCGAGGGTCAGCAAAAGGTTAAAGGTTCTCCCAAATGGCAAGCTAATAACAGCGTTGCAAACACCAAAGACTATGCAACTGGACGGAATCGAAATGTACAACTAACTGCATTTTCTCCAAATACATTACATACCAGCCCGAATAAAACAGTGTCTTCTACAGCTAGCTTTTGAGGATGGATGGCTATGCTGTTGAATGACCACTACGGCGATTTAGTTTTATGCATATTTCATACCTAGAAGGACTAAATAACAAAATCCTAGAGACAAGGCGTGTACAGTCGCTGATATTCAGGCTTACCTTTATTCGGTTTTTAGGGGAAGCTAAAAGGGTAGCGAGTACAGCCTTTAATGTTGTTATTCAGTCCATGTACAGAGCACTGAGCGGCGGTACTGAGCAGGTCCCTTGGACGTATATGATTGACATATTGCTCAGCCAATCGCAATTGAGGGTTTGAAGAAGGAGTGAGGTGATTGGCTAATGTTTTGCCCATATTAAGAAATATGTTAGCGTTTCCTTCTGACTAAGCATGCCCCCACCACCACCTGTCAGTATACTTTAGGCACATGGTAAGCTCATAGCCCTTATAAGTGTTCATTCTCTCTTCCGCAACGTGTAGAAATATAAGATATTTACATGCTTCATACAATTGGAGAAAATGCATCTTCTGATCAACATAATTTACATTTTAACGCAAAAAGTTAAGTTGCCTGCTAAAATGTCCCGGAGATAGTGTCAACCTATCATCCAAGAAGAACTCTATTAAAACGTGTTTATCTTTCTTTTTCAAACCAACTTTATAGATAATACTTTCTTTCTCTGATTTTATATAATTTCATGGACAAATTATTATTATAATTTATCCACCAACCAGCTCTGAATTGAAAACAAAGCAATGTAATAATTGATATACATATATATAACATACATTTACTTTATTAAGTTTGATGATAGATAGATGTGTGCACACAAATGACACAATCAAGAAATCTGGAGTTCAATCATAGCTGTTTCCTTAAATTCACTGTGCAGAATTAAACAGCTTCTTCCTTCCCTCCATACCGGACATGGCATCCACATTTTTACGCCAGTCGGTCACTTCCTCCTTCTGTAGGTAAGAAATACACAAACATTGGTATGCAATTTTTTTTTTTTTTAAGAAAAAAAAAAATATATATATATATATATATATATATATATATATATATATATATATATATATATATATTCAGATTTTCAATTTATTTTATTTTTATTAATTATTGCCTCTGAGCATTTGTTGACTGTACCTTCTCATCTTCCTTCTTCACTGTTTTCAGATTGGCCTTGAAGTCCACGGACTCCTTGACCTTTGCCCCCAGCAGCGCACCGAGCATGGCATCGGCAGAAACTCGTACTCTCTTCAGGTTCGGCCTCTTCATTTTGCCTTTCAGCTCATATATCTTCTGAGACAGGTCTTGTACCTTTTTTCAAGGGAAAGCACAAGTCAAATTTGAATCCAATGTTTTATTTTAGTACCCCTCTCTTACATTCAGATTATTATTGGACACTTTGGCAGCTATGTCATATCTCTCCTCATCAGCAACGTCAATTTTCTGATGTAGCTCTTTGCAAAGACTCTGTAAATAAAACATTGTTACAATTTTGACATTAGATGCATTACAGTGATCTTATAACATTGAATGGGCTATATATGAAGGTTATTTGTGTTTTTATTACCAAAGCTTTTATTTTATATTGAATTTATGTAATTGAACTTTTTGCATTTGAATTATGTGGACGTATTTTTATTTTTTACATCCAATCAAGTAAAAATATTCATTGAATATAAATATGATTTTATTTTTAATACAATGCTTTAATATATTCAGTTTGTATAGTCTTTTTAAATTTCAGTGTATGAAAATACAATGTTTTAAGATACAGTTACTTTTCTTTTAATTTGGTGCAAAAAAATTCGGTTTCAAAATTTTCAGCATCTAAAAATTTCTGGTTAAAAAAAGACTGAAGCAATGAAGCTGATCGTTCCCATTGCTTTTAGTGGCGGTTGCTAGCCAACTGAAAAGGTGCATTTACCGCCACCTACTGTAGTTGTACTCTTTATTCTTTAGACTTTATTCTTTAGACTTTATTCTGTAGACTTTATTCTTCGTTATTTTTGAGCGCCCTCTGGTGGCTACACTTTGAGCAATCAAATTTACCATCAGACAGTCAATCAGAGTTTGAGTTTTAGTCACGTGACCATCGCGGAAAGTTCGATCATCATGGCGTCTCCTACTTCACTGGTAGGTTGCTAGATAGAATGAAAACTTAAACGGGCAATGTTCTCTTAATGTAGCCGTAATTTTATTCCACAGGATTCAGTAAGACAACAAGCATTACAGAGGACAAGAGAGAGAAGTGACTTAATGATAGACATGGAACCGGTGGATATCGTGTATCTTTATTCTGTAGTCAGTCAAGAGCTACATTTCTGTCGATGTTGATATCCCATTGGTTGTCCTGGATGTCTTGAGTCATATTTGTGAAATGCTTGAGTCTTGTCTGTCAAGTGAAAGCATTACACCTTTATTTGAGAATGTGGGAGTTGTTGAGTGGAATGGGGGCGTTGGACGACCAAGACTCAGGACTAGATTTAGAGGAGCAGGAACACTGTATGTCCATCTGGCCACACATGTCAGCTGCACCATCCTTGAAATGACACCTGCACTGTCCACCCTCTGCAAAGACGACTAGACTTTGGCCCATGTCACGCGGTAGCCATGGCCTGTAAAGCTCCCTTTACAATTCTGTAGACCGCTTCTGGCATTCTAGACTTGATCGCCCGTTACTTTCAAATCAAGAGCAGCATTGGAGATGTCAGAATATGTTCCTCTAACAGACAGGTTGTGCTCCCGCATTCTCTTGTAAAGCGTCAAACTAGAAATTCCACGGATCTCAGGGCTAGGGCTAGAATGCTCTCTAATGTTTCTCTGTTGATCCCGAGACTCTATCATTAAGGCAATTCTTCTCTCTCTTGTCCTCTGTAATGCTCGTTGTTCTTAACTGATTCCTGTGGAATAAAATTACAGCTACATTAAGAGAACATTGACCGTTTAATGTTTTATTTTAGCAACCTACCTGTGAAGTAGTAGACGCTATGGCGATCGAACTTTCCGCGATGGTCACGTGGCTGAAACTCAAATCTCGGCTGTCTGATGGTAAATTTGATTGCTCAAAGTTTAGCCACCACCAGTGGATAAGGTGGATAACGTACGGACTGAGCACTGTCGGCCTTTTGTGTTTTTGGTTTGTGTTACATACATTCCTAAATGTAAATTTAACATACATATTTTATAACCCTCACACTTAAACCATTCATTTAAAAGTATTTTTTCTTTTCTTAAAAAGCAAATCATAAGGTATGGAATAGAAAAAACTGGCTTATTGGGAGCAATGGGAACGATCAGCTCGATTGCTTCAGTCTGGTTTTATCCGGAAATGAATTAATTAGAGATTTTTGAGACGCTGAACATTTTTACACCGAATTTATTTGCACTGAATTAAAAAAAAGAAACTTGTATTTTAACAAAGTGAATTTTAAAATATATATTTTCATACACTGAAAAGCATTGTGTTTTTTTGTTTAAAAAAAAAAAAAAAAAAATCATATTTATAATGAATGAATATTTTTACTTTATTCAGTATAAAATAAAAGCTTTGGTAATAAAAGCACAAAATAACCTTTATACTATACTAACAGTTTGTACCTGGAGCTCTTGTAAGGAGAGGCCTGAGAATTGCAGCGCTGGGACTTTCTCACGCAAGACTCGCTCCCGTTCATCTTTTATCATCTGTTTTTCATTTTCCCACATAGTCACTGCCTTTTTCAACATTTTAGTCTGAGCACAAGACATAATGTAATATTTTGTTGAATTAAATTTTATTCTTGACAAAAAATGTGTGGACTATTTTAAAATAATATTAAAAAATGTGCATAAAATGATGAACAATAGTTTTACCTTTAAGAAGAGTCTGCGAGATGCAGAAGTCTTTGGTTTCTGTGAAAAAATTATACAGCACATTGATATTTGAATTTTATGATATTATTAAATGCTGTAATGGAAGACACTTACCCTGGTCAGTTGGGTTTATGTTAATTGAGAAGGAAAAAAGTAGTGCAGTGTTAATAGAATATTATGTGATTAATCAAATTGGGTAATCTGATAATGATGATAATAATAATAATAATAATAATAATAATACTTACGCTGCAGACATTATTGTTTGTTCTTCTTTCTGAATAAATTAAAAGAACATTAACTTTTACTAAACTTAAACAACAATGTTGGCCATTCAGAACCTAAAAGCTCATACATTTTAGTCTGTTTGTATTGGATTTCAATGTCCTTGAAACAAGCCTAATTATGCATTGCATACATTTATTATAGTATCTTACAGATTTAGATTAAATAAAGTGCTTTTATAAGGCCTTACCTTGCACAATGATAAATATCTTCTGGCTCTTTCACTGAGCTGAGGTGACTGGACAGTGGTAGATTGTATGAATGTACACTGTGCTCCTCTTGTGAGTGGTTCGCTAAAATAGTCTCCGATCTGTCCTCACCATTCCTGTGCTGTGTGTTCCACTTCACACACGTCTGAGGTGTGAAGGTTTTTGTGGGATTCTCCATAGGGACAAGTCTCCTTCAACCGTGTAGTCACAAAAGACCAAAGTCTCTACTTGGATCGGTTGATAAAACACTGGAAATTGTATTGTCATTTAACCAATCATTTCTATTGAGTTAAAACAAATAACAATAAATAGAAGTTAATCAACACAAGTTGTACATTTATTAAGAGGTGCAAAACAATCTATTTTTGTCAAAAATAAACCTTGTCAACTGTGTTTGTTAGACGATATGGATGCTGGTACTACACAAATAGATGTGTGTTTTATGGGTTTTAGGTTGGGACAGATTTGGATTGAGCCCAATGAAACTTCAAGAATGAAACCTGTTTCATTAGAATAACTATAGCTCTGGTTAAGTAAAATAATATTGTTCAGCTCTTTGTAATGTGTCATAGTCGTGCAGTACATACTGTAACTGCGCCATGAACTTTTAACAAGGTATTTTCATGACAGCCACGAGGTGTCAGTGTTTGTCTTGATGATTGTGAAATCATGACTTGTACAAAGTGCACAGAGAGGAATAATTAATGGTACTGATTTATGTTTATTCAGCTGTGAAGAGTTTTTTCTCGATTGTTTTACCAAGAAAGATACTCGATGTGTTTTTCAGTTACATGCAACAATAAGTATATAAAGTTTAAAGTAAACCAAGGACTGTTTCATGTAGAAGTCATTTTGCTTTCAGATTTCTATTTCATTTCACATTTTTAGAATAATTATAGGTTGACAAATTCCACTCCAACAGATAAAAAGATGTATGTAGACAGCTAACAAATATATAGTTCTGAAGCTGAATGGCGCCTCCTGCTGTACAATACAATTACTGCAAGACTTTAATGGGGCAACTTCTCAAAGATTATTGTCCAGCATTAAACAGCTTCTTCCTGCCTTCCATTCCAGACATGGCCTCCACATTTTTACGCCAGTCGGTCACCTCTTCTCTCTGGGGACGCACAGCCCCAGACATTTTTGATTATGATTGCATGCATCATGTTAATAACAAATCAAAAATACAAATAACAATAATGCTGTGTTTTGTAGCTCCCCACCTTCTCATCCTCTTTCTTTCTTTCCACTGTCTTGAGGTTGACTTTGAAATCCGCCTTCATCAGTTTGGATGGGTCGTTGTATGCCCCCAACATGTCGTCTGCAGTTTTCTTCACCCTTTTTAGATTCGGCCTCTTTAAACCCTTTAGCTCAGTCACCCTCTGGGACAACGACTGGATCTGCAAACAGTGTTGATTGTTTATATAAGTAATGTGTCTAATCAAATGTGCGTAGAGGATTTTTTTTTTAATTTAACATTCCAATCAGGACTTGCCAACAGATCTTAATTGTAATTCTAGATGAACTGTATGTAGTCATCCTAAATTACCCAATGATCCAGGCTGTATGCGTATATGCAGTCACAGCACGAAGAGTTTGTTTACAGAATTTGCGCGATCTCACTGAATGTCTTTATTCTTCCAGGTCCTGCAGTTTTCCTTACCACTAAAACATGTAATATGTAGGGTTCCCTCTGGGTCCAGGGCACGGGCTGTAAAAGCGAATCTCAATCTCAGTGCAACTATCCTGACTATAGAGTAAATTTTTTTTAAAATAGCCTAAAAATTCTACTGAAATTACTGCTGAGAAATGCATAGGTTTGTTGGATCTTAGTGTTATAAGGTTTCCGAAAACATTAAGCTTCTCTAAAAATTGTCTTAGAGGTGTCAGCAGGCCATTGTACTGTTATACTTTACACTTAAGTATTTCGGCTTCTACAACCAGTTATTACTCGCAAGGCTTATTGATGATATTCAAATAATTCCTGAATAAATGTAATATACCAAAATTACAATGTAAATGCTGTGTCTTTCCCTCACTAGCATTACCTCGTTATCAGTCTTGGCCACTCTGACCTCCATGTCATATCGAGCTTCATCCACAACATCAATTTTATGGTGTAGTTCTCTGCAGAGCTCCTGTCACAAGAGCAGCGATAAATATAGTGTACATTTTCTGTAGTCCCAGGTGGCTCAGGGCTCGTACCTGCAGTTCTTGGGCCGACAGACCTGAAAACTGCAACGGAGGGAAGCTCTCATTCACCGCCCGTTCTGTGGCACGTTTCTGCTCCTCTCGCTCAGCCACCAGCAGCGCCACAGCCTTATTCAGCAATTTGGACTGCAAGATACATTTAGGTTATTCCTTCCAACAGCAACACTTTCTATTTTCTCCGATGAATGGCATGACGGTAGTATTTCAAAAGCTAATATACATGTTGTCTCCTTGGCTTGGATGTATTTCAAAATGTATTAAACCTTTATTTGAATGTGACGTAGAATGTTCATAATAGTGTTTATAAATATTGGTAGCTGAGACGATTACCATAAATTAGGGTGAAAAGTTCAAACACTTGCCTTCAAAAGCAGTCTGCGTGTAGCTGAAACCTTTGTCTTTTTCTGTGGGGAATATTAACTTTTTTAATTATACAAGCCACTATTCAAATCTGTTTTTATAATTTCACTTTTCTTTTTGACATACCGATCTTGAACAGGTAGCACAAAGACAAAGACAAAAATAATAGAAAGTAATTGAAACATAGTATGTTATAGAAACATATAGATAGAAACATTTGTGTGTTTCTCACCCCTCAGACATGGTAGCAGTTCCGTGGCCCTGTGGAGTAAATGAGAATATAACTTATCCAGTAGCAGCACAACATATTTGACGCGACGATAAATTAATTAAAAGTCTATTTTGTCTTTGTAAAGCTTTAATCCAGTTATCCATTCATTGAAGTCTGAAGCACTCACTGGATTGCAGACTTTAATATTCCTGTAGATTTGAAGTAATCATGGCTATTGTTTCTAAAGCCTGTGTAGAGCTATATTTGGCTGCATTGTCCCAGTGCTTCTTTGTCCGACCGCTGGTGCCGACTTGTTGATGTCAAGCCAGATGCATAATTATAAGTGACATTACATTTGGACAACGCTGTGTGACACGTTTTCATGACCTTGCTGTTACTTATTATTAATTTGATCCCTTCAGCTAGTTTGAAAAATACTATTATTAGTAAACATTGTATTTACACAATAATTTGTACGTAGTGTTATGTCATATGAATTTTATTATTGATCAGTGTTTTATGTTGCACCTTAATGCCGAGACAAGTTCTTATGTTTATGAATTTTGTTCATTGACGATGGCAATAAACCTTTTCTGATTCTGATTATTTTACTATTACTAATGCTACAAACTCTCTGGTTGAACATAACACATAAACACAAACTACATTCATTAAACAAAGAAAAGATAAATTGAAAGGTTCATGTCTAAAAAACAACCAAAAACTCGATTGATTAAAAAAAAAAAAAATTAAATGAGGGGAATCTTCCTAATGAGGGCCCCAGACTATCTCCCAGCCTGCTCCTGGTACCAATCCTTTCAAAGACATGGACACTATTTTTATTTCTTTGTCCAGTTTCCCACAAACCTAATCTCCCACATTTAACACTGGAGTCGCTGGAGTCGACCGATTCATGGTCGACCTGTACTTCATTGCAAACAACTGAACCTAGCTAAGATCTTGTGCACAGCAACAAAAAACCACCCGGGTAGATGCAAAAAAGAAAACTGCTCTGAACTTTTATTTTCTAAGAGACTATTCATTTTGGGGTGTTTAATTAAATAAATGCAGATGTAACAGCCAAGTCTGCAAAGTTAAAATTTGCTGTAATCAGGGCTCCAAGCGGTAAACAATTACAATGCTGTCATCACTGAAACGGATATAAACTGAGGACACATCAGAGCAGCTAATACTGGTTTTTAGGGTTGCAGCAAGCGATTATTTTATAATCAATAATCTATTGATTTTTTCTTCGATTAAACAAGTAATTGGTAAATTTTTTTGTACATTCCATTTAAAAGCATTTTTTTTTTTTCAATAAACTTATATAGTTCTTTTAGTAATAAACAAACGGAGTATGAAAAGGAGCGAAGACTCTGAGCTGTGACAGGTTCAAAAAAGCGGGTCACAGTTTTTTAAATTTAGAACAATTGTCAAGAGACACTTGTTATTAAAATGATATTCAGTACAAAAAGTAGAAATACTAAAAAGTACATCTGACATATTTACAATGTTCATTTCTATTGGCAGAAATGGGTGTTATGCGCCCGTGCAAAGCGATCGTTCTTTTTGAAAGTAAACGAAAGAGTGAGGACGTGAATGTCTCTGTCCTTCATTTTTTTGCACAAAAAGCAACCACGAACCTTTCCCAAACTGTTGAAGCAGACGGCGCAACAGAGGCGAGAGTGAATGGAGCTGGTTACAGTAATTAGAGTTACAGCTCAAAACACTGTGCTCTTTCACACAACAAAGTTCTTCCCAGTCACACTCGTGCGTTTGCAACGCGCCGT